>PVJO010000305.1:0-264376 GCA_004026905.1 Hystrix cristata
GGAGCTCTCTCTTGTGTATTTTGAATCTCTTTCCTTCCTCTGCTTTTTCCTCTTCTTTTCCTTATTATCTCACTTCCTTGTCTTCCAGCTCCTTTCCAACTGTCTAATGACATAAACATCGTAGAAGCCTATATAAGTGCATTAGAGAATAAGAATTAACCAGTGCTATAATTTAAACAGTACTATTCAAGAGCACATCAGGGCAATTCTTAATGAAATTAGGCTTAGAGGGTTCAAACAAAACTATAATAAAGTATATTAACAGGTTCTGACAACCTCACAGCCTCCCTCAATTTCTAAATACACTTCCACCCGTCTGTATACCTCTTCCTGCCTATACATATACTCTCCCAAACCCCCTCACCACTAGCCCTTTACTCTGCTATAAAAGTAATCCCAACAGAGTCATACCACTTTATTTTTTAGCTAGTGACATTTCTCTTACCTCTCTTTCTTCCCACTGACATACTCCCTCCCTTTTCCTGTTTCACTCTCCTTTCCCCCACCTTCCACATCTCAGACCAACTATAAATGGCAATATAATAGTCTGTAAGGGTTACTGACAAAAGGGTAAAATTATCAAAACAAGTTTTAATGTCTAAAAAAATCCACAAACTAAGAAAAGCCCAAGACCTGATGGATTCACTGCTGAATTCTAAAAGAACTTCAGGGAGGAAATAATGCCAATACTCCTCAAACTCTTCAATGAAATTCAAAGGGAAGGAGTACTGCTTCCAAACTCATTCCTGGATGCCATCATTACCCTAGTTCCAAAACCAGACAAGGACCCAACTAAAAAAAGAAAACTATAGGCCAATCTATTTAATAAACAAGGACGCAAAAATCCTCAAGAAGACAGTGGCAAATGGAATGCAACAAATTATCAAAAAGATCATTCTTCATGACCAAGTAAGCTTCATCTCAAGGATGCAAGGACGGTTCAACATACATGAATCAATAAATGTAAGACATCACATAAACAGAAGCAAGTACAAAAATCACATGATCATATCAATAGATGGAGAAAAGGCTTCTGACAAAACCCAACATCCATTCATAATAAAAACTCTAAAGAAGGTATAAAAGTACCTTATCTAAATCTGATACAAGCTACTTATGACAAAGCTACTGCCAATATCATATTAAATGGGGAAAAGCCAAAAGTCTTCCCTCGGAATAAGACAAGGATGTCCACTATCACCACTCCCATTCAATATAGTTCTCAAAACATTAGCCAGAGCAATCGTGCCAGAAAAAGAAGTAGCATTCCTGTATACCATAATAATGAACTCACCAAAAAAGAAGTTAGGAAAACAATAGCATTCATAGTAACAAGAAAAATTAAATATTAATCTAGTCAAGGAAGTAAAAGACCTCTACAACAAAAACTATAGTAAAAAAACAAAACAAACAAACAAAAACTATAGTACCCTGAAAAAGGAGATAGAAAAGGACATCAGATAAAGCAAAAACATCCATTTCCTGTTCTTGGATAGGGAGAACCATCACTGTCAGAATGGCAATACTTCCAAAACCAATATAGATTTAATGCAACTACAAACAAAATACCAACAGCATTTCTCATAGAATTAGAGAAAACAATCCCAAAATTCATATGGAAGAGACCCAGAATATCAAAAACAATCCTGGGTAAAAAAGCAAAGTGGGAGGCATCACAATCCTGGATTTCAAGTTATATTACAAAACTACTGTGATAGAAACAGTACGATACTGGCACAAAAACAACCATGTGAATCAATGAAACAGAAGAGAGGAAGCAGAAACAACCCCAGACACATTCAGCCATATGATCTTTGACAAAATGGCCAAAAACATAATCTGAAGGAAAAACAGCCTCTTTAACAAAAGGTGGGTGGAAACTGCCTACACACATGCAGAAGAGTAAGCTAGACCCCCTCTTACCATGTACTAAAATAAAAGCACAATGGACCAAAGATCTAAATATTAAAACAGAAACACTTTACTTGCTAGAAAATAAAATAGGTGAAACTCTTGAACTCAGAGGCAAGGACTTTATGAACAGAATCCCAGTTGCACAAGAAATAACATCAAGAATAATCAAATGGGATTATATCAAATTAAAAAGTTTTTACACAGCAAAGGAATCAAACATCAGAGTGAGAAAAAGGAGAGACCAGCCCAGAAGAAGGAGACAGATGGATGGCGTTTTCTCCCAGAGCTCCCGCTCACGGTCCCAGCTCAGAGCCCCGCCCCACAGCCCTGGCTTGTGGTCCCGGGTCACAGCACTGAGTCACAGTCTGGGCTTACGGCCTTGGGTCACAGCCCAGCTCACGGCACCAGCCTGAAGCCTGGTCACAGCCCCAGCTCACAGCCCCGCACACCCCAGCTCACAGCCCCAACTCATGGCCCCAATTCTCTGCACAAGTGACACAGTTTGAGCCTGCAGACACACGGTGACTACTGGAGACCCCAGAGACCTCCACAGAAAGACACACAAATGGAGCAGAGCGGTGGACACTGAAGACTGCAGTGGCTGGTGAGTTACCTGAGTCATCTGATTTCAGACGGCCCCCAGGAGAGGGTGGCAATTGGCTGACTGCCATCTTGGAAAGGGGCCGGGCTCAGAACTCAGAAAAGCTGCCAGCAGCTTTTGATGCTGGGGCAAGGTGGGGCAAGGCGGGGCAAGGCAGAGCAGAGTTCAAACTCAAGCTGGCAGAGTGAAAGGAGCCAAGTTCAAACTGGCAGGAAACTGAGTCCAAGCCGGTGGGACACACAGTGTGTCTCCAGCTGAACAAACTGGGTTTCAACCCCACAGCCAGTGATCAGGCTGAACTTCAATGGAACTGGTGAAGCCTTACTATTGAACCCAGCTAGGAACACTCACTAACCCTGCCACAAACCTACTGCTAGAATCAATCAACAAGGACCTGGGCCTGTCTACTCTGTCTACCGCTGACAGCAGAGACATGCCTGGAAGTGGACATTTTTTTTTTAATATTTTTTCCCTCTCTGCTCTGCTTTTTCTTTTTTTTTCTTTTTCTTGTTTTTATAGGAAAGTGACTTTCTAGTTTTTTGCTGTTATTTTTTTGTTCTACCCTTCTTTTTACTTCTTCCTTCTCTCCTTCCCTCCTGTTTTCTTTACTAGTTCCCCAAAGTTTCCATAATTTACCCCTGGCTTCCAACCTTGCTTCTCATCTCTTCTCTTCTATTTCTCCATCCTATCCTCCTAATCTCTTCTGATTTTCTCCCCTGAGAGTAAAATCACCGCATTGAGGGTATATTTACTGCATACAAGTTTCTGGTTTATTTTGGATATTGTTATATAACCACAAATCTAGTTCATATGGTTTAGGGTAGCAGATCAATAGTTACCACAATTTGTTATTTTCTAGACTGTGTCTGATGCTACTGTTGTTGCTGATTGTACTATATTAGCCAAGGTGACAGATTGTTCTATTCAGTTCTTCCTTGCATGCCAAGACTGAGATTGGCAGAGGGTCACAAATAACACTACAGGCCACAGTCAAAGAACCAGAGGCTGGCTAAATAGAAACTTCTCAACCCCAATAAATTGAAGAGGCAAGATCCTGCAACAGACTCATAACATAAAAAGGCTCTCAAAACTAACAAAAAAAGCTACCTGCCACAGGCAATTCATAAACATCAACCCAGGAACTAAACTAAAGAAGAAAAATAGAAAATGAGAAGAAACACAAATAAGATGTAACCCCGTATCTCCAGCTCACCAAAAGCAAACCCAGAGGGTAGTGAAGTAGAACAATCTGAAAGCTTCCCACCCATACTCTTGGAAGCAGTAACAGCAGAAGTAACCAAGCAGATGAATGAGGCTCTAGAAAACATCAAAACAGAAATCATTTCCAGAATGAAAGACATGATTAGTGACTCTAGAGCAGATACAGATAAAAAATGGAAGAGCTTAGGAAAATGATGGAAACCATAAATGCCCAACACAGGAAAGAAATGGAATCCATGAAACAGATTCAAACAGATGCCCAAGAGATTAAAAATTCCATTGAAAGTACTGGCAGTAGAATGAAACGATGCGAAGAGAGCATCTCAGATATAGAAGACAAGGTTGTGATTAATGATCGAGAAAAGAAAGAGTTCTTCAAAATGGTAAGGGATCATGAAAAATCAATACAACAGCTGCTAGATGACACAAAGAAAAATAACATAAGATTGATAGGAGTCAATGAAAAAGCAGGAGATAATACAAATCACATAAGAAACCTGTTCACAGAAGTAATGGCAGAAAACTTCCCAAGTACAGAAAAAGAACTGGACATACAGCTAAGTGAGGCATACAGAATTCCAATTAGCCATGATCAACAAGAATCTACCCCAAGGGATATAATAGTCATGATTCTACAAATTCAACACAGGAACAGAATATTGAAAGCTGTTAAAGAAAAGAAACAAATAACCTATAAAGGAAAGCCCATCAGAGTAACAGCAGACTTCTCAACACAAACTCTCAAGTCAAGGAGAGCACGGAGTGAAGTATTTTGAGCCCTAAAAGACAACAACTTCAGCCCACATTGATGTACCCAGCAAAATTGTCTTTCAAAATTGATGGAGAAGTAAGATACTTCCATGACAAAGAACACCTGAAGAGATTCATGACCACCAAACCAGCACTCCAAAATATTCTGAAGGACATTCTGGAAAGAGAAAATGAGGACTACAACTCCAGAAAACGTAACAGAATGAATCCTTAAGGCAAGGCAAGTAATTAAACAGAAGGGAAAAATAGGGAGCCAACAACAGATAAATAATATGACAAGAATAAGTCAACATATGTCAGTTATAACCATCAATGTAAATGGTCTCAAATCACCAATCAAAAGAAACAGACTGGCAGAATAGGTCAAGAAGCAAGACCCAGAAATATGCTGCATACAAGAAACACATTTAATTCAAAAAGAAATTCATAGACTGAAAGTCAAAGGATGGAAAACAGTACTACATGCCACAGGAACCCAGAAAAAAGCAGGAGTAGCCATTTTATTTGCAGACAGAGTGGATTTCAAGCCAAGACTCATTAAGAAAGACAAAGAAGGCCACTACACCCTTGTAAAAGGAACAATCCAAGAAAAAGAGATGACAATCATAAATATATATGCACCAAATACCAGCATGCCTAACTACATACAACAAATATATTGAGGGACATGAAAAAACAAATAAGCACTAATACGACTGTAATGGGGGACTTAAATACCCCACCGTTACAAATAGACCAATCAACTAGACAAAAAGTCAACAAGGAAATATCAGAACTAAACCAAACTCTTAAACAAATGGACCTTGCAGATGTATACAGAGTATTCCACCCTATAACATCAGATTACACATTCTTCTCAGCTGCACATGGGACTTTTTCCAAAATAGACCACATACTAGCTCATAAAACATGCTTAAGTAAATGCAAAGGAATCAAAATTATGCCATGCATACTAAAAATCCTTTGGATAGTAACTGACAAATCTGTTCATGATCGTGACCATAGAACTCTAGTTCATTTTATATTTAAAACCAAAGGAAGTTTTTAATGCACAGGGAAGTTACAAAAAATGGATAACTAATAAATGGAGGGAAGGTTGATTTTTGTTTTGGTTTGAATTTATACCGAGTTGTTTACATTTTATAATTGCCACTGGTGGCAATAGTAGTCTTGGAATCTTAGTCACAATTTAGCATCTGTGTCTTTCTAGCTCTCATATTGTGACTAAATCCACATATATTTATGTGATATATGACTGAATCATGTAGTGAATATTTTTAAAAAATGATTACAGTAAAGGACACACCACCATTAATCCCCTTAGGAATACTTTCCCTCACTTCAAACACCTTTATCCCATTGTTATTGCCAGTTTCTAAAGCACTTCGGAAAGTCCTCTTTTGTGAGTATCTTTAGTTGTGCTACCATGGCTGCATCCATTCAAATCATTTATATTTCAGGCTCATTTTGACTTTGGAGAAGGTCTAGAAGTCACATGGTACCAGATCAAGTGAGTAAGGTGGATGAGGACACACTATAATGTTTTCACAAGCCTGTGTTTCTGTTTGGTTTGCAGTGGGCAGCAGCACTCAACTGTATTTTTGACATAACTTGTAAAAACATTCACAGAAAGAGGACTTTCAGAACTGTTTAAAAAGTGGTGAAAATGATAAGAAAAGTGTATTCAAGGCAAGGAGGAAGACCTTTAAGGATTAATGATGATGTGACTTTCACTGTAGTAAATGTTTAAAAAAAAATTCGCCATAGTTTTTGAACACGCTACTTCAAAGTAAGCATCTGGTTAATTTTTATACCTGTCAATAGGGATGTTCTTATTATACTACAATAATAAAGTACATATGTGTTTATATAAGCTAAAAAACAAACAAACAAACAGAGTGAAAAGACAACCTAAAGAATGGAAAAAAATTTTGCCAGCCATCCTTCAGCAGAGAACTAATCTCTAGAATATATAAAGAACTCAAAAATAAAATTAGATCCCCTCAAATAAAAAATGAGCAACTAAAATGAATACACTTCTTAGAAGTGCAAATGGCTAATAAATAAATGAAAAAATTTTCAGTACCTTGAGCCATTAGAGAATGCAAATTAAAACAACACTGAGATTCCATCCTACTCCAGAAGGAGGAATGCCTATTCCTAAGAAACCAAAAAGTAACAAATACTGGCAAACATGGGAGGGATGATGAGGGACAACACACCAGATCCCATTCTACATTGTTAGTGGGAAGGTAAACTAGTGCAACCACTAGTACAAGTCAGTATGGAGATTCCTCAAAAAACTGAAACTAGAAAATCCATTTGACCTAGCTGTTCCACTTCTAAGTATCTTCTCCAAAGAGTTAAAAGGACATTATAATACAGTGATACATGCAGCACAACTCATAATAGATAAATCTTGTAAGTGGCCTATATGTCCATCAACAGATAAATGGATAAACAGAAAGTGTGATATTTATACACAAAAGACTACTACTCAGCTATACTGAATGATAAATTTGAGTCACTTGTAGGAAAATGGCTGTAGCTTGAGACCACAGTGTTCAGGGAAATAAATCAGACACACAGTTTAAATATCTACAAACAAATTTGCTCTTGTTGCCCAGGATTGTTTTGATATTCTGGGTCTCTTCTGGTTCCATATGAATTTTGAAATTGTTTTCTCCAATTCTGTAAGGAATGCTGTTGGTATATTGATTGTGATGGCATTAAATCTATGTATTGGTTTTGGAAGTATTGCTATTATGACAATAATGGTTCCAAACTATAAATAAATCAAAGAGCAAATAAAGCATAATGGAAACCAGGGAGATACAACTTCTGCACATGAGAAATGGAGGGAGGGTTGAGGAGGGGAAGAGAAAGGGACTAAAAAAGAATTAAGATGCACCATGTACATGTACCAATTCCCCACAACAAATGTATTTATTATGTACTGTAAACATGTACTAATAAAAAAACACACTGCACTTATCAAAATTATGTGTCAGGCTTAAAAGAAAAATCCTCCAACTCCCAATCCCATTTGAGAATTTCCACAGAAAACCTGTCAAAGCCTTCAGATGCAGTATAATTTAAAAAATAAATAAATAAATAAATAAGCTTGAGAATTACTGCTCTCAACCAGAGCAACCAAACGAGCATGTGAACAACCTAGGCATTTTTTTTTCCAATGCATGTTTTCGTTCCATAGGCTTAGGATGGCAACTACATGAGTCTGAGTGTTTTTTTTTTTTTTTTGGTGCTGGAGATCGAACTCAGGGCCCTTGTGCTTGCAAGGCAAGCACTCTAACCACTGAGCTGAATCCCTGGCCATGAGTATGAGATTTTTAACACGCACTCAGGTGATGCCTAATCTACAGACTGAAGTTTTGAGTAACAAGGTTCTAAACTATATAAACATCTCAAAAAAGGTGTTTTTATGGTAAAGCCACTCTGGAAAAGTTTGACAGTTTCTTAAAAAGTTAAGCATTTTTAATATACTATAATTACCTTATGATTAAGCCATTTCACCTTCAGGCATTTACCCAAAACAAAGAATGTAGATGTCCACATACAAATGCTCACAGCAGCTTTATTTGTAATAGCCAAAAATCTTTCAATACATAAATGGATACTGTGGAATAGCCATGAAAGGGAATACTCAGCAATAAGAAGGAATGAACTACTGAGAAATGCTACAGCATGTATAGCTCTTAAAAAAAAAAACCCTAATTCTGAGTGAAAAGCTAGAGATCCAAACAAAATATACTGTATGATTTATATAAAATTCTAGAAAATGGAAACCAATAATGTACAGTGACTAAAAAAAAAAAAAAAAGATCAGTGTTTGCCTGAAGACTAAAGAGACAGAGAAGGAGGAGGATAGGACATGTTCATTATCTTGACTGTTTTGAGTTTCACAAGTGTATATATAAGACAAACTTTACTGAAATCCATATTTTAAATACATATAATCTATGTGTCAAGTATGTATCAATAAATTTATTTTTAAAGACACCTCGTAAATACCAAATTCTGGCCAAAATAATGTCAGTATATATACAATATATAGTTGTAATTATTAGAAAATTTCTTGTAATACTTGATAGTATGCCTATATAAGCACCTCTTCTAAGGAATGAAGGAGGTGAATGATTCAGAGGGTCTGTTAGGATTTTAGTTCCAAGTAGCTATTAAACACATACTATTGAGTAAAATATCCAGGTGACAGAATGCCAATTACCAAAAAAGAAAAAATAAATCTATACATTCAATCTGGAATTTTAATACCTATAATTATTAATTTTCTACTGCAAAAGACAACAGTGTAGTAGATACTCTCTGTCCCACACAGTAGTAGACTGAGGTCTGTCCCACACGTCAACTTTTTTAACTACCATTTTTTCCTATAGGTAGTGTGTTACCATCAAGCTTGTAAATCACCTCACTCTACCCAAAGTTAGGATTAACTGGACCAGGCTATATTCGCCATCTCCCAGAAATTCAGAAATGAGATTGATTCATACAGGCTAGGAGTTGCCACTTTCAGACAAGAAGATGCCAAAGTTCTGTTAAGTCCTTTTGCAGGCAATCAAATAATGAAACTAAGGACATTTTTAAAAAGTTAATACTGCATTACAAATAAGGGTCATTCCAGGTAAGCTAGGATGGTTTGTATTATAATAATCCTTAATAACGAATAGTTCTAAGGAGAAAATAATATGGTAAAGCTCCACAGAAGACAAAAAAAAGCATTTGCCAATATTCAGCATTCATTCATGACAGATAACATAAAACTTTTTGTATATGTATTTTTATGTATTACACATATAACAATATGTATAACATATAATACATTCTATCATATTTATGTATATCACTTATTTTCTGCACACATAAATCAATACAAAGTAATCTAAATCTTATTTAATGAAGAAACACCAGAAGCATTCACATTAAAGTAAAAAAAAAAAAAACCAAAAACAAAAAAACCATACCTCCTCTGTTTTTTAACACACAATTGGGAGTATTAGCCAATAGAATTAAAACAGGAAAAGGCAATTAGATGCCTACTATTTGAAAGGTAAACCATCTCGATTAGTGATATGGTATCTTACTCTACAATCCAAAAGAATCAATGCAAAAACAACTGCAAGCAATTAGATAAATTAGTAAAGTTGCAGTATATAAAATTAGCATATAGATCAACAGTTTTCTTAAATACAAGCAATAACATGTCATAAGGAATGAAGACAAAGGAAACACAGTAATACCTCGGTTCATGAACACTTCTGTTCACAAGTAATTCAGTTCACAAACAGAAGCATTAGGCAAAATTTTGCTTGTTCACGAACTCTCCATTGGGTGACAAACACAACCGTGGCCATCTTCCCCAGAATCATGGAACGAATTAAGTTCGTGAACTGAGATACCACTGTACTATACTTGCAACAGCAACCAAAGAGGTTAAACTCCTAGAAATAAGCTTAAAAAAATACAAAATCAGTACTCCTGAACAATCAGTAGCCTTCAATAGAGACAAACCATGTTCCTAGAAAGTCAACAAAATAAAGATGTCAGTTTTCTCTTATTTATACACTGTCTCTAGTTTATAAATGTATGATGAATCCCACTAAAAATAAATTATTTTCCAGAGTTAGATGTAATAGTTACAGAATTCATGTTAAAAAAGGGGGGGGGGATAATAGTCAGGAAACCTCTGGAAAAGCAGAACAATGAAAGATGGGGAATGACTATACCTTTAGGAGAAATACAGATGTAATAAAGGTAGGTAGCATCTAAAACCAGGGAGAAAAGAGCATTTACTTTTTGAGGGGGCGGGTTGCTGGGGATTGAACTCAAGGCCTTGCACTTGCTAGGGCAAGTGCTCTACCACTGAGCTAAATCCCCAACCCCAAGATCGTTTACTTTTAAAAAGGTGTGTAGACAATTGCATATCCATATGGATGGGGGAGGGAAGGATTTAAAGAATAATGTGTTTAGAACAAATCATACAAGTTCGGGGGGGGGAGAAATGAGGTAATTAAAAACCTAAGAGAGGGATCTCCTTAACTTCAATTCAAAAGCCAAAGCACTTTTTACTAAGGATTAAACATAATAAAGTCATTTGCTATAAACCACCACTAATTACAGTAAGTAACAAATTACAATCAATGTCCAGCCTTCAAGAATTTCTTTAATGACCAGAGCTATACTTCAAATGCTCATGTTTTTCCTCCCAAGCTCCCTTTAGACCAATGATCCAAATGCAAGCTCCATTCTCCTACGCCACCCACATACCAGGCTACAGTGACTAGAACTAATCCAATAATTGACAAGATGACACAATCTGAGCCCACTAATCCAATAACTGACAAGATGACACAAATTGAGCCAAAAAAATTCTATCCACAGATTTTTTAATCTAAAATGAACAGGTTAAAACAAAAAGGTCCACCTGCCAGTCTCTCTCACAGATATATAAATATACAGAAAGAAACAGGATGCATATGGATACATCATATCAACAGAATGGAGGACAAAAGCCATATGATCATCTCAACAAATGAAGAAAAGGCATTTGATAAAAATCTAATATTCTTTATGGTAAAACCACAAAACCTATTAGGTATGGGAAAAAAATGCCTGAACATAATGCATGTCATATATGACATAATAAGTCAAGAGCTAACATTACACTGAATGAAGAAAAGCTGGAAGCGTCCTCTCTAAGATCTGGAATAAGATGAGAATGTCCACTTTCATCCAACACAGGGCTGGAAGTCCTCAACAGAGCAACAGGCAAAAGAAAGAGCACCAACACTGGAAAGAACAAAGTTAAACCATCTCTGTTTGCAGAAGACACAATTAGATATATAGAAAACCCCATAGATCTTATTGAAAAACTATTAGAAGTAATAAATTCAGCTCAGTTGTAGGTAAAAAATCAGTAGCAACTATTTATCGATAGCAAATTATCTGAAGAAAGCAGTACCATTAACAATAGCTACCAATAAATAAATAAATGAATAAATAAATAAATAAGTAAATAGAACCTAGGAATTTAACCAAAGAGGTGAAACATTTCTACAATGAGAGCTATAGAACATTGATGGAGCAATTCAAGAGAACACAAAAAGTGGAAAGACACCCTGTGCTAGAAAGAATTGTTAAAATTGTCCATACTACCCAAAGTAATCTGCGGATTCAATGCAATCTCTATCAAAATATCAACAACAGTCTTTACAGAACTACAAAAACATTCCTAAAACTTGTATAGAAACACACACACACACACACACACACACACACACACACACACAGTGTCAAGGAATTCTGAGCAACAAAGAACAAAGCAAGAGGTATTGTACTGTACTACAGGCTTCGAATTATATTACAAAGCTGTAGTAATCAAAATAGGATAGTATTCGGCATACACACACAGAGACCAACACAGCAGAACAGAGAACCTACAAGTAAACCAATAAGCCTGTAATGAATTGATTTTCAATAAAGGTGGTAAATATATAGTACTGGATAAAGGAGGACTTCTCAAATGAACAGTTCTGAGGAAATTGCATATCCACAGGTAAAAGAATGAAGTTTGACACCCCCCTGCCACCATTACAAAAATCAAGCCAAAATGAATCAACGTCTTAAATGTAAGTCCTCAAACTAGGAAACTGCTGAAAGAAAACATAGGAAAAATGCTCTAGGACATTAGAGTGATGACATTTTGGACAACACTCAAAAAGCACAAGAAACCAAAGCAAGAAAGCTGCTGTGCAACAAAGAAAACAGCATAAAGAGAAAACCTACAGAACAGAAAAAAATACTTACAAATCACGTATTGGACAAAGGAACACCAGGAAACTCAATAGCAAAATCAAACAAACAAACAAAAAATTCCACAGATTTAAAAATGAGCAATAGAGCTAAACAGACATTTTTCAAAATAAGACAAACAAATGGTCAGAAGGAACCAAAAGTGGTGGCACTTGCCTGTGATTCCAGCACTCTTGGAGGCTGAGGTAGGAGGACTGCAAATTCAAGCCCAACATGGGCAACTCAGCAAGTTGGTGAGACTATGTCTTAAAGTTTTTAAAAATAAAAAGGGTTGGGGGTGCCAAAGCTCTGGGTTCCAACTCCAGTACTGTACTGGGAGGGTGCAAAGAGGTCTACAAAATCATGTTCAATATCACTTATGATCAAGGAAATGCAAATCAAAGCCAAAGTAAGATATCACTTTGCTTCTGTTAGAATGGCTATTATTAAAAAAAAAAAAAAAAGGTAAGTGCTGGCAAGTTATGTGGAAAAAAGCAAACTTTCTCTCTCCTCCTACCTCCCCCTTCTTTCTTGTACCAGAAATTGAACCCAAGGCCTGTACACTGAGGTATATCCTTAGCTCTTTTTTATTTTGACACTGGTTCTAAGTTGCAAAGCTGCCCAGGATGTGCTTGAACTTGTGATCTTTTTAGCTAAGCCTCCCAGAGTGCCGAATTACAGGCATGTACCACACACAAAGGGAACAAACTCACACAGTGTTGGTGGGGATGTAAATTAGTACAACCATTACAGAAAACAGTATAGAGATCACTTTAAAAATTAAAAACAGAACTATTATATGACCGAGAAATCACACTACTAGATATGTACCCAGAAAGGAAATCAGTGTCTCAAAGAGACATCCAGACTCTCATGTTTATTGCAGCACTATTCACCATGGTGAAGCAATAGAAACAACCTAAGCATCCATCAACTGATGAATGGATAAAGAAAATGTGGTACAAATACACAAAGGAATACCATTCAGCCATAAAAAAGAATCAATGGTATCACTCTATTTGTGACAACATGGATGGCACTTAAGATCATGTTAAGCTTGAGTTCAATCCCTGGAGCCAAAAAAAAAAAAAAAAGATCATATTAAGCAACACAAGCCAAATATAGGAAAGATAAATACTGTATGTGCTCACTCATATATGGAATCTTTAAAAAAAATTGGTCTCAGAAGTTGAGACTAGAATGATAATCACTAAAGGATGGGGAGAGTAGTAGAGAGGGAGACAGGGAAGGGTTGTTCAATGGGTACCAAATTACGATTAGGACTAAGAATCCTCATGTGCTACTGTACAGTAGGGTGACTAAAGATAATAATTATATGCTGTATATTGGGGTTCTTTTTTGGGGGGGTGCTGGGGATCGAACCTAGGGCCTTGAGCATACTAAGCATATACTCTATGGCTGAGCTGCAGTCCCAGTCCCTCACCTGATTTAAATATTGCAATGTATACATGTGTCTTAGTTACTATCCCATGGCTGGGGCAAAATTCCAGACACCCACAACTTAGAGGAGGAGAAGTTTATTTTCTCTCATAGTTTGAGTCCATAGTAGACTGGCTCCAAGGCAGAAACAGGATGGCAGAGAAAAGGTGCTCAACCCATGGCAGCCAGAAGCAGAGAGTGAAGAAGAAACCAGGGAAGGAGATATATATATACCCCTCCAGGTCATGCCCCTAGTGACTCGCCTCTTCTTATCAGGCCTGACCACCTAACACACTCAGCTATGGTTCATCAGCTGATTAATCCACTGATAAGGACAGCACCCCCATGACCCAATCACCTTCCAAAAGCCCCACCTCTGTGAACACCAGAGACCTTTGGGGGACATTCCAGATCCAAACCATAATAACATGTATCAAAACATCACATGGCAACTCATTAATATGTATAAATTTTATGTTTTTATGGATCTGTTAAAATAACTTTTAAAATATAATCTGGTTAAAAGGGAATAGCTTTTGCTCGAAAAAAGTTTTACAGGAGAAAAATGAAATTCCATATGTAGTAAGTCACAATCAAAAGGAATATGCACTAAAAATGCATAAATCACTTTCAGCCTGAGTTTATAAAGTATATATGAAATATAAATGAATTTCATGTTTAAATTTGGGGCCATCCCCAATGTATCTTATTATATATAGGCAAATATTCCAAAATTCAAAATTCCAAAATCTAAAATGCTCTGGTCTCAAGCATTTTGAAGAAGGAATACTCAACCTATTACTTTTAAAAACAAAATAAACAAGTTAGTTTGGGGGTTTTGTTTTTCTAATTTACAGAGAAATCAAGTATCTCAAGGTAAGCTTTGGTGGCTGAGCATATATCCAATGGTTATTCAGTAATGCTCTGCGACCTATGGAATGACCATCTTCTATGCTGTGGTAATGGCCTAACAGTAGTTAGGCAACTATGAATTATGTCAATTTCTAAACACAATTCCACTGCAATACAAACTGACAACACATTTGTTTATTTTAATGCTTTAAAAAAATAACTTTCCAAGCACAAGGACCTGAGTTCGATCCCCAGCACCAAAAAATAAATAAATAAAATAAAAAACTTTCCTTATATTCAACCTATTTGCAATATTCCTTTGTAAAAACTAATAATCAGTAAGACTTTACATTTCACATCAGTGTCAAACATAAGCTTTAAATGTTTCCTTAGATTGCCTAGCAAATTTAGAACTTAATTATTCATACGCAGTGGGGATTAACAATAAAAACAGTAACCCACATTGTACACTAAAATGTGATTAACTTTCTCTAGATCATTTACTCCATCGTAAATGAGTCTGCATGGTCATTTACTCTCATCTTTTTTTTTTTTTTTTTTTTTTTTTTTTTTTTTTTTTTTTTTTTTTTTTTTTTTGGTGGTGCTGGGGATCAAACTCAGGCCCTTGTGCTTGCAAGGCAAGCACTCTAATCACTGAGCTAAATCCCCAGCCCGTTTACTCTCATCTTGATGAGTCTTTGGGAGGCAGGAGAGAAACACGCATATGAAACTTTGGAGAGAAGAGGGAAGTGAAAAGGAGGGGAGACAAGGAAGGAAAAGAGGCGGTGGAAGAAGAGGAGGCAGGAGAAGAGGAGAAAGAGGAGGAGATGGAAGAAGAAGAAGAGGGCAGGAGGAAAAAGAATCCAGAAGTTTACAGACCCTAACATGTCTGTCTAGGTACTATGGACCTCAGTTAAGAAACTCTTACACAAAAGAGACTTAAATGTCTTCCTTTGTCATAAACTGGGTGAAAATACATAGCTAGAAAGCACATTTCCAGTGTACTCCTAACTAGCTTTGTTTCTAGTCTTCTGCCACCACTACCTCCCATGTACTGACTCCACCAAACTTCCCATAGGGATTACAAATACAAACCTGATGATGTTCCTCACAAAATTTAGCTTCCCATAAAGATTAAACACTGTATTTCCTAAATATAGAAAGTAAAATAAATACATAAATATACAGAGTCCATCAAAAAAATATATACACACTTCAGCAGTTTGCCATACTAGTAAATGTCTGGAAGCTAATGGCCACCACTTTGAGCATCCCTTGTAGAGGTCAAAAGTAACTTTTATTAATCTCATGATGTCTCAATAAATTTAGTATTAAAATATTTATAAATATTTTACTTTTCCCGATGTATTCATTTTTTGGCAAACTATACATTTTACTATCACTACTTATTGCATAAAAAATAATATATAACAAATATTGCTGAATTCATTACAGCAGTGTTTTTCAAATTGTGGGTTAAACCACTAGTAAATCATAAAATCAATTTAGTAGTTTACAACTCAAATCATTTTTAACAAAATGGAACCAAAAAGGGAAATATATATTTAAAAATACAGCTGATACTCAACAACTGCAAATTCTCATATTTGTAAATTCACTGACTTGCTAGATTTTGTGACATCAAAATTAATGCAGCACCACTGAAGTCATTTGCAGACAGCTATAGAACGATACAAAGTTTGAATCATCCAATACGTATGTTCCCAGCTAAAAGAAAAAAGGGTAACACTCTGATTTGTTTTAGATCTCATACTGTGAACGAGTGTCCTTCTTGCATACTACTTAGTTCTTTGTACATTTTTACTTTTCATGGCTGGTTTTACTGTCTGAAGGGGTCCCCAAGTGTATAAAAGTGCAGGGTAGTTTTTCTAAGCACAAGAAACCTATAATGTACCTTTGTTCAGATACAAGTTACAGTGCAGCTGGCTGTGAGATCATCAATGAACCAATGAGGTATATTAAACACAGTATTTGAAAACAAAAATACCCATAAAACAAAATTGTGTGTCCACCAGTTGATGAAATGCTGTGACCAGAGGCTTGTAGTAACCTAACCCTCATTTTCCCTAGGAGCAATGGCTAAAGAGTCAATAATTCTGCACTCATGGTGGTGTTATAGAACATAACTACCTCAAAAAATGAAAACTCAACTGTATTATTGGTGTATGTATATGTCTATCAAAGTAGACATTATTTTGGTTACACATACATACATGATGGATCAGTTTAACAAGTCTGAAAATTAACTGATTAGGAAAGAAACCCTGAAACGAGTGTTAAAATAGTAAGAAAAAAGGCATAGATATGAGCACACACCCCAACTCCTTTTCGCTACCTAAACAAATCATCCTTCTGTTATCAGATAGATCACCCTTAAACTGTGATTAGGCTGGTAATCTAGGATGAAGCCTACATATGAATTTCATAAAACCACCTTAAAAATTCTGGTGCATGGCCAAAATAAGAACCATTATTCAACCTCTTGAACTCATGGTTCTACAAGTTGGGTCTCTAGACAAGCTGCATCAAGATCAACTGAAAAATTCTTCTAAATGTAAATTCTCAGGCCCCATACTAGACCTACTGAATCAGATATGGGATGAGACCCAGAGATCCGTTTTAATAAATCCTACAAAGATTCTTATGCATGCTAAAGTTTGAGAATTACTGACCTAAACCTTTTTATATTTCTTTTGGGAGTACCTTGAAAGCCCCAAAAGAAACATATGTTATACTATCTCTAATAAAGCTGAGGAGTAACTCCTACTGATCAAGTACCTATAATGTATAGACAATCTTCTTCCAAGTACTTTCTTTCCAGAAAGTAGCTACTGTACTTTAAACCAAAATAAACAAAATCTATGCATTAGTTGTATATTAAGTAAGCAGTACTGTTTCTCTTCAGCACCCTTCATGACAATTTCTTTTCCTCATAACTCTTTCAGTAGGTACTATTTATAATATACCTTTACCTGTCCTGAAAGATGAATCTACACTAGACCACATGAATTGTTTCAACCCTCTAACAACCATACTAGATATCACATACTTCCCCACATGAAAATAATGAAACACATCTAAAAACAAAAACAAAGCAAAAAAGCAAAAACAACAACGAAACAACCTTATGGCATTCTGGCATAGAGATCACTCCAAGACCAATTTGTAAAAATTAATTCAATAGTACATTACAGTCCATTATTTATTACATGAATTCATAGATACTCTGGCTCAGTCATGTCCCTCATGACATAAATTTCCACAGAATCACTTTTCCTTCCACATTAACACATTATATCTCATATAGAGTTATCTGGGTACAACACTTTACTGTCCTTAACCTCCTTTAGATCATTTACTCCATGGTAAATGAGTCCTCATGGTCATTTGCTTGACCTTGTCTATGTTTGACGAGTCTACAAACTGCCTGAGGATGGATACTACATCTTATTCCTGTTTGTCTAAAACACGCAGCATGTATTGCCCATTCAGTCAATAAATCTTTACTGAGCAGGTACCATACACCATTTCCTGTACCACGTGATGGGGACAGAAAGGTAATATCAAAACACAGTCCCTGTGTTCATGAGGATTTATCACAAACAACTATACTGAAAGCTTGAGTGGGCAGTCTGTATAAAACATCTGGCTTGACAACATGATCACTGAAATAATACAGGTTTCTTCAAAAAAGGTACCTTATTGCTCTTCTGATCCAAGTTGCTACTTGAAAGTTATAAATGCTAAAGAAAATATACTGACAAGTCAATCAACAGTTCATATGATTTAATATCACACACACACACACACACACACACACACACACACATAGAGGAATATAAACAAAAACGCACAATTCGACCAAATTCCTACATGGGAATCAGAGGTTAAAGTCTGCTATCCAAACTTAAACCACCCAACAGAAAACTATACTTTGCCAATTCTCAATTTCTTAAAGATTTTAAAGGAAAGAAACTTAAAATCAAAATTATCTACCTTTATGACTCTAGACTGAGATATTAACTTTAAGGTGACATATTATTTGTAAAATGAGTATAAAACTAATACTTGGCTCCCTGACCAAGTAAAGAACATTTATTTAGAAATCCTCTAGAACATATATATTCTGCTAATAGTGCCTGCCACTGTAGAGTATGGACTTAAGAAAGAACGCTTACTTTTTATGTATATTCTTTTCTGTGGTTATATTTTTAAGCCATGTATATCTATTATTTTTCAATTTGAAAAAACTAGTAGAAAATATTTTAAACACAAAAATAGTGTAATTCTGTTTACAGCAGCACCTCCTTTATAGTGATGGAAATAAAATCTGCCAGCTGCCTAAATATTTGGAAGAAGGATGCCACAGGAATGGCATTTAAGCCATGGAAATCCCCCGAGGAGTTCTGAATCTTAGGTCACAGATCCCCAAAGCATCCACAGAAAGATTTGAGGAATCTGTGAACTCAGACAAGAAAATAATCATGAATTTCCCCTAACTTCTAACCAATTTAACATTTCCTTCAATTATTAATATGGGCAAGAGATCGCAGTAGTGCCAGTGATATCTGTGACTAACAATACCAACAGAAATTATAAACCTCTGAAAAAAGAAGAAAAGGAAATCACAGGTCTTTTCTTGGGAAGATCAGAATTAGAGAGCTAGTGGACAGTGACTCTTCCACTCTGCATTCCTCTCACTTCATAACAATACTGACAAGAAAAAAGAAACTTAAAAAAGTCTGTATGTACAAAGAAACGATGCTCAGGAGAATCTGGAAGTAACTGCCATTTTCCTTCATGCTATTAGTTCCATAAGGCACAGTCCTGAATGGTGACATAGGCAATTTTAAAGCTGTACTTCACTTATATAATATAGACAAGGCAAATAATCAAGAATTAGATTTATGATAAAATAAAAAAAGTCATGATGGATTGTCTACCATCTATATTGGTCTCCTTCATGGCTTATTCCTATGAAATTCTTCACTGCTGCCCCTATGTACTCCTCAGCACTTCTCCACTTCAACCCAACTTAAAACTAAATGAAAGGTCTGGGGATTTAGCTCAGTGGTTAGAGTGCTTGCCTAGCAAGCGCAAGGCCTCGAGTTCGATCCCTGGCACAAAACAACAACAACAAAAACTAAATGAAGATGGAAGACCTGTATGCTGATACAACCAAATTCAATCCACCTGGTTTGGGTAATGATCAATGTCTGTACTATAAACTTTCTGTCACTTAAAATAGCAGTAGAAGTACATGAGTCACTATCCTGTTTATCTAGGGTATCAAATAAAACAAATAGGATAACTTCATTAAGGCAGTTAGTCTAGTTGCAAAATAAGCATATTCTCATTCTCACAATCTCATATATACATAATACACAAACACTCTCTTACAAATAAACTCAAGTGAGAAACATGAAGTACTGGAAAAATGACTAAAGATATTACCAAAATTCAGAATATCTCACAGCAATGAGTAGTAAAGATAAAGAAAATGAAAACCAGAGAAACGATCACATCCAAAATATACAGAGAAGACTGCTCAATTGATCTCTAGGAAAAGTTAGTATCAAATAATTAATCTGATTGATTCTCATTTTTAAAAAAAGAACTCTAAGCCAAACTGATGGGATGTCAGTAGTGCTAAAGAGTTAAAAGTTGTATCTTAACACATTCCTAATATGTACTATCACATTTGTTAATGCTTTTCATCTAATTAATAGGACAGTATGCCCAGTAGATAGGCATGTGAATTCACAGAAGCAAATAATTTTTAGAGCCAAAGGTAATTTAAAGGTCACTCAATCTAATCCTATTTTGGAAATTAGAAAACTGAGGACTAGAAAGTTTCAATAATTTCTTCAATTCTACACAAAACTCATCCCTTATGATTCTGAAAATCAGTAAGTGTGATGGCTTTACACTCTTTAAAAAGACTTTGGAGATTTTTACAGTTCTTAACTCAAATTTTAAAATGCAATCATATAAAATATTCTAATCCTATTAAAATAATTTAAGAATTTATGGTTCATAAAAAGAAACTAGTATACAAATTCACCTTGGGATAGATCATGAATTAAAACAATTTAACTTCTCAGCTTGTGATCATGTTATATACCTATCAGATCTTTCAGGTCAGTTTCCTGGCTGGGAGGATAGCCCTGATCAACATATATATACTGTACTAATTTCTCCTGCTCCCTAATGAGCAAATTTAGAATTAGACCTGATGCAAGCCAAATAGTAACAGTCTCCATCTCAAGAATGTAGAATTTTGAACAGACAGAAACATAACAGTGAGGATATTTTTATCAAATGTTTACTACATGCCACAAACTGTTCCAAGCATACCACAATTCATCCTTTCAACAACTCCATGGGATTTTCTATATGATACCAACCGCCCAAGGACTCATACCTATATAGCCTGCCTCAGGAACACCTACAGTTAACCAATTCCATACAGTGTTTAAGAGACTGGGAATTGTTGAACGAATTCAATGATATTAATAAAACTTGCTGCTGATTGGCCATATAGCAACCTAACCTTTCCTTGGAATCTGTGAGACAAAGCCCAGGATCCTTAAATTAACTGGATTTGGTTTCTACTACTTGAAATCAACCTAATCATTCCACCTGTCAATTATAAGGCCTCATTTTTAGATACAGATGATATCTAAACTTTTGCCATAGATACATCATTTCTTTACATTTTTAAAAGAATGTATATAAAAGAGAGATTCAATGGTTTCTTTCATAATATTCCTTTAAGCGAAAACAAAAAAAAAAACCAAAAATCTTTCAATCTGTCATCCCTATGAAATAATAAATAGTTGAATAGTAAAGCTATAACAGACTTTCAAATATCATCTTGTTCTCAAGCCACTCATTTAACAGATGACGCAATACAAAAGATGAAGCTCAGAGCCCTGGAGGCAATGAGCCGAAGGGCCCAGTTCAAATCCTGCCTGTACCCTTTTGTATTTTAGGCAAGTGACCATGGGCAAGTTCTTTAATTTCTAAAGCCCCAGGTTGTTTCTCTGGAAAAAGAGATAACTGTAGTTACACATTCCTGTTACAATGAGCTCTAAATCATTATACTGAATTTAACAAAGTGCCTGGCACACGCTCAACACATGCAGAAACACACTTAATAAATGTTGTGATGATACCAATGAACAACTTGAAGCTCATAGGAAATAGGCAACTTCCTAAGTTACATGGGCACTTAAGAACAGAAACAGAGCTAAAAAGGATGCTAGACCTACACTTCAAAGACTTTTCTTTTACACCACCTTACCAACTCCTGGGCCTAACATTCAAAACTATCTATAATCTGGTATACTTCTGGGTTTTCTTCAACCTTATTTCCATTCCAATTTTTATTTAGTCATTCATAAAATAGTTCCTGAGTGCTTCTATGTTTCCATTTTTAGTGCTGAAGACACAGAGAAGAACAGAGAGAGGAAAAAAGTAAAAGATGTCTGCATACCCAAAAAAAGGAGAATAATCAAGTGAGATAAAATGCTAAAGTTTGGATCAGCAGCGAAAGGACAAGCAAAGATAGAAAACATGGAAAAACTTCCCTTTCCTTCCACAATACTTGGTTTAAATATTCCTGTGCTCAAATATTTGCTTCAACATACACCCTACAACCAACCTTGAAAGCCCAAATTGTAATTTCTCTCCATGAAGTGTACGCTCTACATTCAGTAAATTTTCTCTCGATCACCTCAAACACACTGACATTTAACTTCTTCTAATACTCTTTTGATATCTTAACCTAGTATTTTTTGGTAACTTTCCAGGTGCTATACCTCAATAACTCATTTAAGTTCTATGAAATCAAGGTCTGTATTTTTTTTTTTTTTTTACTCCTAACAACACTTCATCACACAGCCTTACATAAACTTTTGGTATACAGACCCCTTTAAATGGTTTCCCAATATCTTACTTAGATAACACTAGGTGTTTAGATAATACTTGGCATGTCAACTGTTTTTGAAAGAAATGTTTCATGGTTTTAAAATATAAATTTACGAGACCACACTTTATAACCTCTGAAAAAGCATGGACTATATTAGTGTCAAAAGTAATTTTTAAAAGGCATTGAGACTGAATATACTCTTACCCTATCGGTTATATATCACTTAAAATATTAATGGTAAAAATTCAGCAACATATGAGAGAAATAATTCGAATTAGTCATGATCTTTTTATTTAAAATAAACTGAATCCCATGATTTATGCAAATTAAGTCTTGCTAGTATGAAGAAATCTACATACGTTTAGCTACAAGTTAATACAAGATAAAGACTAATATTGCAGCCATATCTAAGTGTAAAAAATGTTCTTATTTTTAAAGAGGGCTCTAACTTAAAGGGAGACAAAAGACTTAATTGTTAACATACATATGGCATCAAAGAGAATTCCTGGAAGAAGTTGTCGGACTGCAGTCTGAATATATTTCAGAGATAAAGTGTGCATGTATGAGCATGGATAGTCACACAAAAACAAAGCTCTTGGTATAGAAAAAGAAACAAGCTCATTTAACACTTAACAAACATCTACCAAGCATATACAGTACGCATCAGGCATAGTTCCAGGCTCCTGAATATATTAATGAAGGAAACAAGCAAAGCTGTTGCCCTTTATAGAGACTATACTCTAAAGACAAAAATCTAAATAATGATAGGTTAGTTTCCCACGCATTTCTTATCTGCTTAAAATAACTTTAAAAACTCAGATAAATACAATGATGCTAATACAGGGAGAAGCAAAGTTAATGAACTGTTACAAAAAACAACAGAAAATCTGAAAAACAAAGAGCAAACTCAAGACAGGGCACATATCTCAGTAGTAAAGCACGTATCCAGCATGTATGAACATGCCAGGCCCAGAGTTTGAACCCCAGTCACCACAAAAGAAAAAATGTGAGGGGAGAATGACAGTTCAAACCAAAGCAAAGTTAGAGGTAAACGATGAAACACTACATTTCTTAATAATAATCTGACCAAACTGATTTCAGCTTTTACGGTTCTCAAAACTACAAAATAAAAAATATTACAAAAATTATATTGAAATTAGTAACAGTTCAAATGATTACCTCTGGGTGTAAGAATTCTCAAAGTGAAGAATGGTGACTATGAAAAAAGGCTTTTGTGACATTAAAGACTAGAATTTGAATTCTAGCCCTGCCCATTACTAGCAGTAAGACCTTTCACTTTTATCTACAGAAAACTGTACAAAGTCATAGAGCCACTATTTGCCAAAAAGTTTCCTTGTGCTTCTTTGCAGTTAGTCCCTCCTCTTCCCTAGTTTCAAGCAACCTTTTTTTTTTTCAGTTTTTGTTTATTTTCTTTTGTTTAGTTTTGCCTCTTATAAAATTTCATATACTAGGAAGCACACATAGTTGTATCTGGCTTCTTTTGCTCAGCCTGCTGTATTCAAGTTCACCCAGTGTTGCATGTATCATTCTATTCCTTTTTACTGCTGAATGGTATTTCAGTGAATTGATAAATACGTTTTAATATCCATCTATTGCTGAATACTGGAGGCGTTTCCAGTTTTGGGTTGTTTAATCAATGTTGGACATGTTCCGTATCTCATTTTCCATTTGTCAAATTCACCAAACCCTGTTGTAAATGTACATCTTACTGTTCGTAAAATTATGGTTTAATCCTTGTAAAAATCAAATCAAAATTTGATTTTTACAAGGATTAAACCAAGGGATATAAAATCTTAGCACAGTACCTGGAGCAAAAAAGGTATTCAATAAATGGTAGTTATTAAAAACAATAAATACCACACTATACAACACTCATGAGAAGGTGGAAGAATCACTGATCATCTGATTTTTCTCCTTCACATTTTAAATAAACATAAGTTTACAGTATCAAACCTAAACCAATAGCCATGAAGAACAAACACTACAGAGACCAAGTTACCAGAGGATGCTAACTGGCAGCTCTTAAGCAAAAGACTACGAAAATATGGAAGATGAAGAAAACAAATTAAAAGATGTTCACATGTCCAACAGAAAAGGACAAAAAAAAATGATATGGTCAAAATAATAGTAGCAGGCTACCAAAGCCAAAGAACGCCTTGTCCTCATCAAGGCCTTGTCAGAAGGTAGTTACACACTGAGTCCACAACTCTTAAAAACGAAGTTTAACGATAGTTCAATGGTTACAAAGAGGATGCTGATTTCAATTTATGGGGGAGGTAAAAAAGGAGGCTATCCTTGAAGCTTTCAAAATGAAGTCATGGACCTTGCTAACCAAACAGGAAAGGACAGTTTAGAAACACCAGACAACAGTTACAAATCCACAAGAGTTTTTAAACAAGTCTATGTAATTTAAAAATAAGTATGAAGATAACACACTCAGATGATGGAAGTTGAACTAAAATACAGTTCGAGCAGAAGACCAAACATTGGTAGAATTTATATTCTACTGTTATTTAGAACTGTTTATCAAGGCAGAACTTTTAAAATACATCATTATGCTTAATAACAGTTCCTAAAAATAAAAGATTGGAGGAACTCAACTAGGTGTCACTGATGACAGCACAAGTCTTCTGACATATTACTGAGAGAGAAAAGGACAGAGGAAGGAAAGGAAGGAAGGAAAACTAACATTCTGGGAAGCAAGAAAAGACTTTACACAATAAACCGTAACTATTACAGTTTACTTTGCTTTGATTTAAAGAACTCCAGAATTTCAACTCTAGTTCAATTGGAATTTGGACTTCTTTTCTTCCTTAAAACTGGGCAGGTGAAGCACGCTAGTGAACAGAATCTGGGTTTAGCATTCATGCTCTAGACTGAAAATTACAAATTTTATGAGGAAATAATAGTACAAAAAAGACAGGGCTAAGCATTTATTTGTAACAGAACATTACAAAAATAATCTGAAAATTTTCCTAAATTAAGATACAATACCAAAACATGTTGGGAACTGAGGACCAAGTAATACTGCAAAAAAAAAAAAAAAGCAATTTATTTTCCAAGGGTTAACTGTTCATTCTAAAACAGGTTTCTTGACTCAAGTTCTAATATAATAAGATCCAATCAACTATATACAATATCGATATTTTTAAGACTCATAATGGGTCAAAATCTGTAGAATAAGAAATCCCAAACTGTGTTTTATGAAGTCCAATTCAGTTAATCCTTGTACATACTACTGACATTAAAACTACCCTTCCCAAAGAAAACTGAGTTCAGTTACAAATTTTATAAAACAAAAACAAAAAGAATTCTCTCACAAGGCTCAGCTCTAAACATTAGGAATAAATCCTGGGGTTTGATTTTATTTAAAAAACGCTTATATTGATGCCATGTTCATACTTACGTACTGAAAATGTTAAGCCTTTCAAGTAATCAAACACTAAAGAGAAAAGTGATTAAATCACAGGAGAAAGTAGTAATAACAGGGTAACACGGTGAGATCAGAATTCGAGCAGCCAATCAAATGCTTAAATGCATTTCCTGCAATATTAATAGTCAAAAGAGAAAACCAATCACGGAAACCTCGGGCTTTCTTTTGACAGTCACAGAACCAATCCACACACACCCGAGGTTGACAATAAGGCGGGACCGTAGGTTCATTGAAGAAATTCTTGAGGGTGCAGTTACTATGAACTTCGCACGCATGTAACACCGCTTCAGTCATAAACACTCCATCAAACTAGATGAAATTCAATATTATGCAAAATTTAACCTACGGGGAGGCAGCAGTTTTGCAAAAGGCACTGCATTATTAAAAACACAAGTGTCAATCTTGATGCACTAGTTCCTGAACTTCTACAGGACCACCCCCCAAAGCCAATTCCCGGGGACGCGGCGCGTGCAAGCCCAGGGCGGGCGACGGTGTCCCCAGCAGCCGGTTCCCTTCTGTCGCCGCGCCCCGGGCAGGGCCGTCCCGGCCGGGCACAGCGGCTCGGCCGCTCTCTAAAACTACGTCTCGCTCCGCAGTCGCGGCCGCGCCGCAGTGCTGCTCAGCCTCCTCCCGCTGCACCACATCGGGAGGGGGAGCGAGGATCCTTCCCTGGCTGGGAGGGTGATGTTTGTTTTGAAAGCGGTTTACTTTCCCTAAGTCATTTCAAACGGAATCCCATGCAAAACTGAATTTAAAAGTGAAAGGAAAATACGTCCTAGCTAAAGGACCCGTCGTCATTAATTAACCCCGCGCTAGGGTTAAAAAAAAAATTTTTTTTAAGTAAACAGTGGCCGTACGCTAAGTGCGGCCAGCGCCTCCTCTGCGCCATTCCCGGCCGCCGCTTACGGCAAGGCCCCCTTACGGCAGCCCAAGCGGCGCTGCGAGCTAATCACAACACTGGGACGCAACAACATGGCGGCCGCGGGCGGGCGCTGCGCCGGCCGAGAGGGTTTACGCTACTCCGCCAGCGTAGGGTCCCATGCGTTGGAGCGGCAGCGGCGCCCTCCAGCGAGCGTAAAGCGCTCTGTGAATGGCGAGGCCCGACTGACAAAGGGGAGGGGGGAGGAGGGAAGGGGGTAATAAACACTCGAGTCCCTACCGATTCCTCCTCCTTCTCCATCCCGGTGGGCATCTGGGGCACGGCCCGGTTGATGGAGACGCAGTCGTTGAGATCAGGCATGTCCTTGCCGCGGTAGATGGGCAGCGGTTTGGCGGCGTCCAGCGCCCGCGCTCGGAAGGAGAGTTTACTCATTGTCTCCCCGCCTTACAGGAACAGCCCGGGCGGCGGCGGCGGGGCGGGCGGGGAGGGGGGGAGGACTCCCGCCGCCTCCTCCACCTCCTTCCTCAGTGCAGCGCGGCCGGCCCGCTCCTCCTCCTCCTCCTCACTGCCCCCGGCCACAGCATGGGCGCCCACCCCGCCCGAAAACAGCCCCCCGCCGCCCGCGGCCGCTTCCACACACTAGATCAGCCGCTCGCCCGCCCGATCCGCTCCCTGCGCCATGGCCAACATGGCGGACATTACCACAGCGGCGGCGAGCGATCCCGGCAGCCCGCGCGAGAGCGCGCCCCCGCCTCGGGGACGCGCCTCGCCCTCTCCCTCCCTCCCTCCTTCCTCTCCCTTCCCCTCCCTCGCCTGCCCACCCACTCTCTCCGCGGCGAAGCGGCCCGCGGGAGCGTGCTCGGCCTTCGGCCGCTCCCAGGCTCCGGGCTGGCGGCAGCGCCCCTCTGCTGGCCGGCCAGCGCCGTGGCGGTCGCCGTGTAGCAGGTGCCAGGTGTGCGAGTTCACCGGCGTCCGGAGCGTGCGCCGCTGCCTCCGCGGCCCGTCACCCCGCGCGCCGGGTGCCCCGCAGGAAGGAAGGCGCCGGGCAGCGAGCGGCGCGAACGAGTCAAGTCTGTGAGCGGGAAGGCAGCCGTTGCCCGGGCCGACGGCCGCCACCCGAGCCTGGGCTTAAGCGCACTTATCTATCCCCAGGCGCCAGAGCGCAGACTAATCCGCGTCTCCAGTCCGCGCGTCCCCGGGCGGTGTGAAAGGTCCCTCCCGTCTGCCCGCTCAGGGGTGCAGCATGCAGGGTCTCGACCGCCCGAGGACGCCCGCCCAGGCGGCCCCGCTCCCTGCTTCGCGCTCTCTCCTGGATCTTCCCGAAGGAACTCTCCAAAGAACGGCGTCAGCGCCCAGCCTCGCCTTCGCCCGGCGGATGCTCAGAGTGGCCGTGAGGGTTAATGGCTGGAGACTGCGGGGTGCAACAAGTGAACTTCAACCTGTCACCCAAGCTTCGGCAGCTGCTTAGTGGATGATGGATATTTCTGTGATTTCCAAAACTGTTAGTACCTTATAGGTTACACTTAGAAGGTTTAGTCAAAGGCCGCACACGTTTCCCAAGTGGCAGATGGGTGTAATTATGGCTGTGAAGACTGAAGAAGTCTGATAAAAGTTCTTGCCCTTATGGAGTTGTTTGCATTAATCGAATGTCGGGATGCTTGAAAAGATGAATAACAGTACGAGTCTTAAATACTTGAAGAAAAGGGGAGATGCAAAGATGAACGACAGCCCTCAACTGTGTAAATAGTGGAGGAAAACTATAGTCACGGTGACACAAGGCAGTAGTACATGATTACCGGATGACATTCACAGGCAATTGCTGTGAGAGTTCAGAGAAAGGAAACATAACGTTAGCCTCAGCTAGTTTCAAAAGCTCTAAAGAGGAGAGAAAATAAGGTTGACTCAAGTACCAACTATTGTTGGCATCAACTTCTTTTTGCCAAGTTTCTTGTTTAAACGTCACAAATTTCTCGCAAAATCCCCACAAAGAGTGTTAACAATTTTACTATTTGTTAATAACTGATAAACAACCCAGCTCACAAAATGGAAAATGATGGCTTGCTAAAGTCCAACAGTGAAAAGAAAAGAAAAATGGTGAAAACATTGGTTCCTTTTATCAGCTCTATATGACATCAAAACTATATATTTCTTTATTACCACCTCCTCTGCACTCCCTCTCGTCCCCCGTTTTCTCTCTCCGACTCTTTTCTTTGCACCTCCTCCTTGAAGGCAGATGATGGATATGGACGTCATAGTAGTCTAAATAACTTCACCAGTTTGTCCCAGCAAGACTTGGGGCATTGTTTAGTGGGCTTGAGTGTTTCAGTCACTGTTATTGGAAACAATGGGAACGCTGTGACTCACTTCTTGTAAGCAATACCTTTCTCAAGCTTATGGGCATGTTCTGCTCTGAGTGCTACCCTCTGGAGCAGTTCCAGTCCCTGCCAGAAAGAACAAGAAGTTCTTCAGAGGGGGTCATCACTGGGTTCAAGCCTGAAAGGGGAAAAAAAGCAATGGTTGAAGAAATGAGTCATCAGGTCTTATACCTGGATGTCCAGCTCTTCTCAGGTTCAAAAATGATAGTTTTCTTCTAGTTTTGGTATTTATTGTTACTCTCGGGCAAAGAAATATTGAGTATGTATAACATACCAGCCATTACAGTATATATTAATTGAATTCCACTTAATTCTCATAACCACATAATTCTTACAATATTTATTCATGAAAAGAAATACTATAATTTTACCAATAAGGAAACCACCTCAGACAGATAATATGTGAATGATAATTTAATAATATTGTTTCAACAATAATAACTCACAGAACTGAGTTCAAATCCAGATCTATCCTGACTCCAAAGCTCTTGTTTTATCAGTGGTTTTAGCCTTCTACCAAAGCTCTTCAGTTTACTGACTATTCAACCTTCTAAAGTTGCTGACCCAAATTACCTAGACCTTTTAACTAATGGCTAATAGAGCTATAACCCAAAGCTTTAAGATTTAATAACCCAGGAACAACAAGAACAACATCTGTTCTATCAATATTCCCGGGTTCATGCCTCACTGATACCCGCATGTGATATATATTTGTTGCCTGATATTCTGTGAAGCTAGTGACAGAAACCACATTCCACTAAAGCTTGGAGTGCATATACCTTACTAGCCTGTCGCCTGACTTTTGACTTTGCTGCCAGTATGTGCTTTTATTCAGCTTCCTCTGCTCTCCAGCTTCCCATCTTTGGCCATAGGAATTTTAGAACCAATTAAAGTGATTCAGAGAAACTTTTGAAATCTGAAATTCAACTAGGGGAACGACTTTTGCTCTAGTAATACTTGCTTTGCTCTTGTTCTTTTACTTCAATTATGTAACAGATTTCCTCCCCAAATCTTCATTTTCTTTCAGCCCTATAGCCAATAGAAATGGGAATAAAACAGTTTGAAGCAAATAACACAGTATTTTTCAGTTGAGACACATTCTTGTTTTCTTGGTTTCCAATTCAGTGCCTAAACTAGAATGCCTCTTTTTTGCATTTGGAAGGTAGTTTTTATTTGTATTTAAATATTATTTGTCATAAAGTTTATTTCTAATCTATTTGTTAAACATCCATATAATTGTTAGTGCTAAAGACAGAGAATATCTTCAATTTTAAAGTAGGTCCTCTTATAAAATGTCTTTATCAAAACCTGTTTCAAATGGTTATGCAACCTTCATAGCCTATTTTAATTTCCATGTACAATGCACTGAGTACTATCATTCTAAAATCAATCCACTTCAAATATGCTCTGCATCAATTCCAAATGACCCGCATTTAGCACAACAAAAGTAACATACGAACACTCAAGAACTAGAACCACTTTTAAAGCCATATCAAAGATATCCTGCCTAAACATAGTTTAAATTAGAGCGAATATCAAGTAAGTATAAAAATAGAGATTAATAGAGATTATACTCCAGTTTCCATTTCCCTAAACCATAATTGGGCAGGCAGCTTCCGACTAATGGACAAATTACTTTTTTGAAAGGAACCTTAAAACTAGTAAACACAGTTGCTATTCAACTATTTTGAGTTTTGTAAATGTCGCATTCTTTCTAATTGGCTCCCTATTTCAGCAAACCCAATTGAAAGTTAATTGGGTTGGTATGTAAACTGCATCTCTGCCCCGCCCTCATATGTTCTCTGAATGAGCCTAGTACCACTAAAGCTTCCTTGTTTTCCATATATAATCTCAATGTGGGGCCTGCATTCATTACTATCAACTTGAATCAGTCCTGTGGCTCCAGTGCCCATTACAGAAGCAGCTCTGAGTCTTTGAGATGTAGGAATGGAGACTACACTGAAAGATAACATGCCAAACATCTACTTCCACCTTTTCATTCGCCACAGCGGGAATACCAGATGGTAAATAAAAATGTGTAGTCGTGGCTCAGTCTCTTAGAGGCATCTCTTCTCTCAAACCTGGTTGGAGTCACAGGGTGCCACCTTGTGTAAAAGCTGATGATTTACTTCCCAGTTCCACAAAGGATCCAAATAGACTTAAAAATAATCAGCCTGAAAGCTCTGTATTTTATTAAGCAAGGAAAAAAGAGGCAGATGTAATTGAAGGAAACAGATTTGAAAACACACAGCTCCAGAGGGTCTACGATACTCTAGTTTGAATCCCACCAACAGCCTGTCTCATTTGTCACCACACTCTTGACTGGAAAACACACCAGTGCTCCACACATGGAATAGATTGATGCCACACACTCAGATTTTCAGTGGGTATACCAAAAATAAGTAAAGCTCTCGTGATGGAGCTAATGAATTGGACTTGGATAATTATCTGTGTCCAAACACATGAGTTGTGTAGATTTAATTTCAGGATTTTGAGTTTCTGAGAGGCACTATTATCTATTGAGCTGATAAATATCATCCTGCATATTTTAGCAAAGTACATGATAGTGATGTTTGTAAAAAGGAATTTGAAAGAAAGGAATACAATTGTTGGACCAAGGTCATGGAGGTAAAATAGGATCCTTTTCAGTTCAGCTACCTTGCCCTTGAGAAATTCCACATTTGGAGAGAATCAGCTCTAAACTAAGCACAGCCGCCATTCAGCTGAAGCCACTGCTATATTCATGCAACCAGCTGGGCTTTTCATATTATTTTCAGTAGGGAGTTGGAGCTGAGATCCTGGGGGTTTGGGGGGGTGTTTTGAGTGCACACCTGCTGTCTGTTCAGTCTCCTATAACATATATTCATCTCAGCTGCCTCGCTGACTTCCTCCACAGGATTGTCCTTCTCCCCTGAAGTGTCACTGAAGGTAATGGGAGGTTGTTTCTTGCTCTGTCTCACTGACTTGCTGGCACCTCTCAGACAACAAGCAGGTTCAGAGAACTGAGATTGCTGAGGACGGAAGTGTTAGCTGAAAGGAGTCCATTGCTGGGAAACCTGGGTCGCTATTCTAAATGTGACTCACCTCACCTATTTATCTCTCCTGGCAATAAAGAACTAATGTTTATAAGCATATATTTGTGAATGGAGTATGCAACTAGAATCCTGAATTAAGGAAAATGGAGAATTAATAATGACCATGTCTAATGATCGTATCTTTGTCCCCTAGGAAAAAAAAAATAGCCTGTTTCCTATGGAATTAGCACGTAGAGAGTCCCCTAAATTCCAGAGTGACTTGTTAGGAGGCAGAAAGAAAAACAATTTGTTTCTCCTAATCAGAAGACAGGTTTTCTTGTCTTTCATCAGCTAGTAAAGGTGACTTTGGCAGAGCAAAACATAGAGACCATTGAAATAAACACACCAATTCCTTAGATATTAATTGACTTACTCAAACCTCTAACCTTGTTTCAGAAAGAATTTCAGGTGCCTTTTAAAAGTAGCTAAAATACACCAGGATAGTATTTGGGCTCTAAATTTCTTAGTAGCATGAAATGAGGAGACCTTGTTAGTTTCACAGTTCACACTGTTTATTAGATAATGTGATTGCTCAGGAAATTTACAACTGTTCCTTGTCTTCACCGGAATGTCCGGGGCCTTCATAAACAGAACTACATGGCGTAACACCATCTCAACAGTATTCTTACAGTGGACACAAAAAGGGGCTTCCTAAGGCTGTTCCATGTACTGACATTCCATATAAGCTGACAGCATCATAAGCAATCAGCATGAATAATCCTACAATGGTTAAAATGGCCTATCCCAGCACTCCGGGAGGCTGAGGCAGGAAGATCAAAGTATGAGCCCAGCCTGAGCAATTAATGACTTAGGGAAAGCCCATCTCAGAAGAAAAAGTTAAAAAGGGCCAGGGGCAGTTGTTCAGTGCAAAGGTTCAAACCCCACTAACACACACACACACACACACCACACACACACATTCACACACGTACTCAAAAGGCCTGGATATATGAGGCTATGAGGGCCCATATTATGCACATCTGGAAGTGTGGATAGACACTCTGTCCTCCAGGCCATCCTCCTCCAATAGTTGTTTTCTCTCAATTCCCTCCTGACAAACATGGCTAATAGCTCAAAAGTGTGCTGTATTATAGATGCCTGAAGTGTGGCTCCTCTTGGCGCCCAATTAAGGGCAGACTAATATGCCTTAAATAACCATGCGGTAGAAGATAGAGTTAATGTTCTTTTTTGGAAAAAAAGAAAAAAAAGAGGAGCTTAATAACCAAATAGATACCTGTCCTCCACTCTTAGAATGAACTAAAAGTGTTATACTGGCAGGGCCAAGAGGTAATTTGACCTTTGCATACACAAGGTATGCATTGCTGTCTCAGGCTAGTTGGCATCAGTGGGCAGAGAGGTAGAGAAAGAGTGTTCTTGCACAATGCACCCACTGCACCCACATCCTTTAATTGTTGTCAATAGCTATTGTTTACAGCTTTATTTTCTAGCTCTGACTGCTTCTGGTGCTTATATTGTGCCTTTACTTAGAGAGCGGCCCCATTCCGAGTGCCTGCTTGCAGTGGGTAGATTGTGCCAAGGCTGGTCTTGAAGGAAACTAAGTTTTTGAGTGTCCAGTTCTTTTGCAATGCTGGAGATTGAATCGGGGGCAAGTGCTCTGCCACTGAGCTACACCCTTACCCCTCGTGTCTACTTTCAAAGAAGATGGATGTCAGCTCCTTTTACCAGAGCCATACAGGGGACGCTGGTGTAGCAAGTACCCATCCTCCACACTTCCCCAAGACAGCAGCCATCTCAGCACTGAGGAGTCTCCTTGAGGGCTGGTATACATGCCTCCGGATGAGCCAGGCCCACCATTTTCAGGTATCTTAATAGATCTTCATGGACAAAGGACTCTGAAAGTGGACACTGATTTGAGGGCCAATTTTTACCACCATATTTTTGCCCTTTAGTAGGTTTGGAGGCAGCTGTAATGTGGTCTTGAGCTTGCTGCTCAAAGATCCTACTGACTGTTATGGTGCTTTCTCCTACTACTTCTCTTCTATTTCACAAGGATGAAATGGCCTAAGTAGTATGTTTTAGCTGATATGTGAAAGAGATAGTCATTTAAAATGTGCCTGACTGGCTAACCAAAGAAAACTACATTTGAAACCTATTTTAGGGGTAGAGTTAAGTCTGGAATATTTTACCAAAATACGTGAGAAATGAGATTGCAGGAAAAGGATGGTGGTAAGGAGAAATACTTATCCTTTCACTTCATAAATTTATTCACAGACTCCTTATGAGAACTAAACGAAATAGCATGATACAAATTGGCTGACACAGTTCTAGAAACTCATACCAGCTCAATCAACGTTAAAACTACTGTTTCTTTTCCTTCCCTTTTTTTCTGTTTTTTTTTTTAATTTACCTGATTTAAGGTGATTGAAATTAGATAAAATTAGAACTATGACTCATATAAGATGAAACCTTGAGTCTGGCTTATGCTTCACTTTCAATTTTTAAATTTCCTCCCTCTTCTACCCCTGTTTATTTATTTGAGCTGGAGTTCAAACCCAAGGCTTTAAGCATGCTAGGCAATCACTCTACCACTGAGCTACACCCCCAGCTCTTCCCATCCCTCAAACACCTCATTCCCTGACCCTGTTTGGATCCATCCAGTTACTCAGATGGAGTGAAACTATTATTTAAATCATCATGGCAGTAGGGTCCAGCCATGAGATAACATTAACTCCAAATGAGGCCATATCTTTATTAAAAAGAGACCCTCTTACACTTAAATACTGAACCAGGACACTCTGAAAAGTCAACTTATCTCATTTTCCAGAAGTTCTCCTCAAGAATTATAATGAGGTGAATCATGTGACCTTAAAGCCAGATTCGAGGGGAGGAATCCTGCCTTCCCTTCTTCTCTCCTTCACCATGCTCCCTTTTCTTCCTCTTTTTCCTTCTTTCTTCTATTTTTCTCTTATTTTAGGAAATTCTAACTCTAATTTTAATAATTCAAATGTTTGTATGAACAGCAACATAGTTTCCACTCAAAATCAGAGAGATGAACTATTGACTCATGAAATATCACATCATCATCCACAGGCTGGGTATGTCTGGAATTCTGTTCACCTGTGAAATAAGGTGACCATGTACATAAGAGATAGCTTAAATGATTAGCATGAGTAATAATATCACATCTCTAACATGCTGGCAGGACTTCTGAAAGAATTTATAAATGATGTTTGAAAACATTTGAATTAGGTGTGTTGTTGCATGCCTGTAATCTCAGCATTCTGGGAGGCTGAGGCAGGACTGCAAGTTGGAGCCTAGTTTAGGCAATTTAGTGACTTAGTGAGACCCTATCTTTAAAAAAACAGTTGGGGATATAGCATAGCTCGGTGTGAAGGCTTTGGGTACTATACCCAGTAACACACACACACACACACACACACACACACACACACACACACAGTCTGCTTGTTTTTAAAAACCTGTCAGAACATATCCACCCTAAAATGTCTCCTTGTATACCTTCATACATCCACCTTGGTTTTATAAAAAGCCAGACATCTCTCGGAGGCAAGCCTGAAGACTACAGTGAGTGGGCATTTGAGTGCCTCGCCCCATCGCATACCCGCATAAAGGAAAGAGATCATGACTCTGGCTTACTTTCATGTTGTGTAAACTAACTCTAAAGGCCTATCCAAAAGAAGAATCCCCCCAAATACAGTCTGCTCAACCAGGTCTCTGCTTGGCATATGTGTATATTGGTGTGCTTATTGAACCAGGCCCCTTATTATAGACCATCTCTTCTCTTTATTAACTATTTATTTAATTTGATTATAAGGACATACATGAATGTCAGGCTAGTAGCCTTGGTTTTTCCAGTATTTCTTGACTTTTGAGAGGTGAGAAAATTCTCCCAACAGAAATTTAGCTAAAAAGAACAATAAATATCCTGTTCAGCACTGTGTTCTCTGCCAAGATATTTGTTCTTTATTATTTTTATGAACTTATAAAAAGCTCTGAAGGCATTCTATTTGAATAAGCTTGAATCAGCTTGGTTTTATTTAATTTTAGTATAGCTTTTAAATCTGTACAGATTTCATCAATTTTAGAGCCACTTTATTCTAATTACAAATAATTTGCCATAATGTGAAAGAGAAAAGAAGGAATTACCCCAAAATATCTGGAATTAGGAATGTCAACTTGATTCTATCCTCAAATCAAAGACTTGTTTTTCACTTCCGAAACTAACGTTTGGTCTCAATAGTACAACGAATAGCCCAGAGCAAGTACAATTATTGGCTTCTTTAATGCCCTGTCATCTGATATCTAGCAATAAGTTTCCAGGGTGGTCACATAATTATATGTGACATGATCACTATCACAGTAGGCCCAGCTAGGTCTGGGTACACAACTTGATCACTTATCCAGTAGGCACTCTTTAATATGGTCAGACAACTTGATCACCACACAGCAGGCCATTTTCAATATGGATTCTCAACATAGTCATAACAAACATACCCAGCAACTTTCTGGCATCAGACTACAACTAACATTCCTGCAGAAACAGCTTAATGGGGATACATCACATGTGCACTCAGGTGTCAACACTCTGCAAAAGGTCCTTTAGCATGGATGTTTCTAACACAGAGAAATTTAACCACAGACACAGTTGAACCAGATTTGGTCCCTCAGACAAGATGTAATTGGACCTCTCAATGAGACTGCTAGCATTGTGGGTAATATGCCAACTTTAGCCAAGTGCCAATAAGGAAAAGCCAATAAGGAACAATTTAGAAAACATTCTAACAATTGGAGCTGAAGGAAAAGACAAGAAGCACACCGTCTATGTAGAGTGTAGATTTTTCTCCATCCACAGCACAAGTGCTTGTAGCACAAGAAGATGCATTTGATATTATCCTGCTACTCTAGTTAGCACATATCCTTTTGATAGAAGGCGCTATGTCTTGGAGCTGCCTTGAGGTACACGAAAATATGCCAACTTCTTCATGTAAAGTAAAGGTTATCAACTATTGTGTAGAATAAAAAAGAAAAACACCTTTTAGACAAATAAATGAGATATTTCTTTTTTGCCAGCTTTAAAGAAGCAAATGGATTTGCAAATCTGAAATAAAAATAACAAAATTTGAAATCAAATGAACAAAAAGGGGAGTAATTATTTTATCAAAAAGCTTTCCATTTATTTCTAAATGATGTTATTCCCATAGATGCCAATTTGGCTGATCTGGAACATGGCCCAGAAATGTACATTTAGCAAATATGCCAGGTGATTCTACATCAGAATATTTCACACAGCTTGAACCTATCGGATCTTCTTCTCCTATCTTTCTTTTCTGTCTCTAATTTTTATCTTCCTCTTGCCTCTCCCTGTATCCCTTACTTCCTTGCTTGGCTCCATCCCTTTGTTTTCTTTTCTTTTGGCACATCAAGAAAAATGTTGGGGAAAGTGTGGCAACAGGGATGGGGACATTGGTTGGATGGACATGAAGAAAAGAGAAGAAAGAAAATCCTGCCAATTTCATAAGCCTGAAGCTGTGCTCCCAAGCAGTACAAAATTTCACTGTCTCCCCTGTATCCCTCTAATTGTAGTACACAGATCATGCCACTCAATTCTAGCATCATGGTTAATAGAGAGAGGTCACCAGAGCCAAGAGAAGATGGGCAGAGATCTTGGATTGAGCCTGCAATTGCTCAAGTTTAGTTCTTCCAACTAAAAGATGCTACATTTAAAATACTTATAGCAAACTTGAGATTAGTGCAACTCTTGTTTTAATTTCCCACCAATGCTCTTTGCAATAATGAGGCTTCAGTATTTGCTGTCATATTTTGAATTGGAATATGTCACTTCCTTGTTTCTTCTAACAGAAATTCAGGTAGAGACCTATGCCTGATGACCTGAGAAGAACAAAAGGGAAGCCAGTAAGTGTCAACTCAAGCAGTTGTGAGTATGCAAAAATACAGTCATCTTGCACTGTTGTGGTAAATGCAAGGAATATTGTTTCTCAAGTGTCTGAGGGATTCCCCTGGGCAGGGCTCTATCCTGATCTTATAGGAGTTCTAAATGACCCCCTGGGGAGGCTCCACCCTTCTCTCTAAAGAGTCAGTGGGCCAGTGCTGCAGATCCCAGCAACCTTGACATTAGGCTGCATAACAAAATTGTCCTTGAAGGAATCATAGTGGACCACAAGGTATTGAGAGGTCTAAGGAAAAATAAGGAAGAAGGCACTAGTACCACTTGCTTCCCAAAGACATCTGGTGGTACAATTGAGTGTCATGGAGGATTCTCCAGGAACTTAACAGTTTTGCATCCTTCTGCAGGGGATGCCTTCTGAAGGACCCTGGACCTAGTCTTCTCTCTCTCTCCATAGGCCCCATGCGGGTAGCTAATTGCAGCCCCAGGGGCTCCATCCTTGTCTTTCCTGTTGCAATACTGTTTGGGTCTAGTAACTAGGAAATGGGGAGAGATGGGTACAGAATGTCCAGAATGTCAGTTAGATTTTTTTTTTTTTAAGGCAAGGAGAATGTTTTGAAAACCTGTATGTTCAGGCTTTTATTGCTCTTTATCTCTGTGAAGCCCCAAGAACCACAGTACTTAAACAGGCTTCCAAAGGAAAAAATAATGATATCTTTGATGATCCTGTCCTCAGACGCCTACCTGTCTCCCAGGAGGATGTAGATCTCTCCTACTGTTTCCCAGAGGTTAGTGGTCTAGACAGACCCAGTATTTTCAAAAGACCCTGGTAGGTATGCAGATGGGGCTTCAGGACTCTATGACCCAATGACTGGGCACAATCTTTTCTATGTCCAACAATCAGGACATACATCAGGATAAAATGAGTATGGCTGAGAAAAAAAGGCCAAGTTTGTGGCTGTCACAATTGGCAATGCTTTAAGCACACCCAAGTCATCCAAGGGAAAACCCAGGGCCAATCAAGTCCTGCAAGAAAACTGGACATTGAGTGCAAGACTATATCAAGTTATTGCCTAGGCTCTGCTCCATGTGTCAGGTGGCCAATATGCCTGACTCACAGAACTAGAGAATTGACTTCCCTAACTCTCAGAGAAGGGCTTGGCCAGCCAAAATCTATCTTCACTCCCTGCTCGGATAAAGAGGACCGAAAAGGTCTGGGGCAACTTGAAATGCCCTTGTCCATGGACATCTCCATATCCCGTGAGAAATGCTGGGTGACCCTAGATTCACGGGTAAGCAATTAAAATCCTGTAGCTTCTGTTTTAACTTCCTTCTCTGGAAAACCCTCCTCTGGATCTATAGACACAGCTGGGGGCCAGGAGAACTTTAGTCAGATTTTCTTTACTCTTGCTTTGACATGTCACTTCAAAGGTCACATGTTCAACCATGAGTTTTTAATTGTCTCACAGTATCCTACTCCCTTATTAGGAAGAGATTTACTAGCAAAATTGGGGGCAATTCCCCAATTCTGGCAAAGACCAAAGCAAATTTTACCTATTGGGACTTCCAGGCTATGCTTTTTAGATGCCTCTGAGGTTACTATAAAGACTTGTACTACACTTAATCCTGTCTCTTTGATGCCTACAGGCTCAGAAGTTGGCCACTCTTGTGAACAGATGATTTCCCAGACTGATACAAGCAGGCAGGACATCAGTGACCTACCCCTCTAAGACCATGAGGAAGTGTGCTTCACTGATAGATGCAGGTTTGTCTAAGAAGGACATCAAAAGGCAGTTTATGCAGTTGTCAATTTGCAGCAGGGATTGAGATGAAACCCCTTCACCAAGGGATCTATGCTCAAAAAGCAGAGTTCATTGGTCTTACTCATGGAATGATATCAGGAAAGGACAAAAAACTAAATATATAGACTCTCTACATGCCCATGCAGCAATCTAAAAATAAAAGAGCTTGCTGACTAATAAGCAATGCATTCTACAACTTTTACAGGTAGTCTATCTTCCCAAACAGGTCAATGTCAGTCATTGCAAGAGGCCCCAAAGAAACATATCTGAGGTTTCTCTGGGAAATCAAAAGACTGGTAGAGAGACAAGAAGGGCAGTCTTACAACTCCTCAAGAGCATAGCCTGTTCCCCAGTTCCTGAGGAACTATTAAAGTGGTCCTTCTTCAAGGGATTCAGTGGAAACCTATGAAAATACTACATGGGAAATGGTCATTTGAATTTGCACAGGAGTAGGAAGAAAGCTACTCCTGTGAACCTCTGGAAGACTGAAGGTTCCTCTTCAAAAAGCAAGGCTCCAGTACTCTTACAGGTACAGATAAGTAATAGGCACCTGTATTGAGGCTCCTGTTTTTAATTAGATCCATAATGAGGGTAACCTTGCTAAGGCTATGGCTCTCAGGCTCTTAATAATTTACCTAACATCCCTCTTTGCCATATTTTCTCCTCCACAGGAAGCATGGAAATTTGACCTATACTCCTCATATTTGGGTTCTACATCTCTGTTATGGCTTTTGTCTAGATGTCTCCACAAAGCTTCATGCAGTCATAGGTGGATCTTTTCCAAGGCAGCAGATTCTTGAATGTGTGACACTGGGATCGAGGATGTGATGCTGGGATTGATTCGTGGTGCAATGCTAGGATTAAGGGTGCTCCACCCTGCATTTGAGTGCTACCCATCCTTAGGGATAAAATATAAGGGACAGAGAAAGGGTGGCTGTTATCACTTGTTGCTTGCTACTTTGCTGCCTTCTGCCTACCATGAACTGTTTCTCCACTGTGATGTCCCCCTGCCATGCCACCCTGTCTTGGAGCCAGCCAACTATGGGCTGAAACCTCTATAAACTGGGATCCAAAATAAACCTTTTCTCTTTTAACATTGGGTGTCAGGTATTTTGTTTCAGCAATGAGAAAAGCAACCAAGAAAATCCCCAACCTAATAGGAAAATTACTTTCTTTCTTTCACCAAACAGAAAATTCAACACTCACTCTTTTCTCATTGTCTTCTGACCATTTTTTTTCCTTCAACCCAGCCAGTGAGCAAGAACACTCCAAGGTAGTTGGAAAGCACATAATATCCAGTAGGTAGGGCCTACAACCGCTTCTAGCATGAAGTAGCTATATGAAGATGGAGACCTTCACTCCCCCGGCAACATATAAAGAATTATGGGGATATGTGAGTCTCAGGAGGAAATGAGGCTGGAAACTAGGGTGTGGGAAATCTGGCTGAATGAGTAGGCATGACCCATTAATTACAAAATCCCAGTACACATGCTCAGAACAGTTCCCAAAACCCTGCACATGGACTTCTCAGGAAAACTTGAGCAAGTTTTTTGGACAGGACAGCCCAGACCTACTGTCAGCCTGAGGGTGGGAGACACAAAAAGGACAGTTGACACTGAGTTTTAGTTTTCCAAGTCCTAGCATCTAGGACAGTTAGGCATAAATAAATACTTGTTAAATGAAGGAACAATGTACCCACAGACCTTGACTTCAGAAAATACTCTAAAATCCCAGTTCTCTTGTACCATTTTTCCTATCTCCTATTCTGTTTAGTTCCTTAAAATAAGAATTTTCATTTTGGCTCAAGCTAGATCACTATTTGGGAATCTCTAACCACAATGTCCACTTTCAGAGAGTCATATTGCCTGTTGAGATAAAGAGGATATTTTTCATTTTCAAGCAACATTAGAGTGAAGGAAAAGAATCCTCACACTCATCAATTATATTTTACTCTTTTCTTGAGTCAAGGTTTCAGTCACACATACATCTTGAAGAGAAATGCTTTTGTCATATCTATTCCAACCCTTGCCTTGCAAAGCAGAATTTCACCCAACAGAAGTAATGACAGGAAAGATAAATAGAGGTGATATCCCAACCAATTGAAACCAAACATTCAGTTCAATATCGGATGGGTTCTCTGTGCTGGGCTACTGTGAGACTAGATATCTGCGTATGTTCTACTCTCTGGCTGGAATCATTTACCTAGCTTAGGTGTCTCAACCCTGTGCCATCCACATGGAGGGGGCTGTTTTCTAGAGTATCTTAAGATGCTTAACAACATCCCTTGTCTCTACCCACTAGATGCCAGTAGCATCCAAAGTTGTGGCAGTGAAAAATGTCTCTAGACATTGCTAGATATCTCTTGGAGGAAAAATCACCCCTGGCTGAGAATAATTAACCTAAATGCTTCCTGCTCATCCTTCGGATTTTAGCCAATATGTTACTACCCCTTGGAAGCCTTCCTTGGACCCCTGAAGTAAATCAAATGGTTCATTACATGTTCCTATAACATGGCATGCTATTCCTTCATAGCATAGATCAGGGTTTATAATCATACATCTATTGGCATATACATTAGAGCTTTCCAAAGAGCTGGAACCATAGAGTATAGATAGATATATAGATATAAGAGAAGAGATTGATTGGAGGAATTGGCTCACGTAACTTTGGAGTCTGAGAAGTCCCACAATAGGCAGGTTGATGGATTAGTTCAAGACAGGGCCAGGGCAGTTGATGGTATAATTCTCTGTGCAAGACCAAAGGCCAAAGAATCCAGAAGGCCGCTGGTACAAATCCTGGAGTCTCAGGGCCAGAGGGGCTGGAATTAAGATGTCCCAGGGCAGGAGGAGAATGTCTCAGCTCTGGAACAGAGAAAGGCAATTTTTTTTCTTTCTTTTTTGTTCTCTCTGGGCCCCCAGTGCTGCCTACATTGAGAGGAGATCTTTCCCACTCAGTTCCCTGACTCACATGCCAGTCTCTCTGCAGACACACCCAGCAGTAATGCCTTACCAGTTTCCAAGGTGTTCCTTAAATCAGTTAAACTGGCATTTAAAATTAACCATCACAACATGCCTATTGTCTCTTAGACTATTAGATTCAAGAAAACAGAAATTAGGTCTGTTTTCCTCACTGTTTTATGCTTTGCCCTTAGCACAGTACCTGGCTCATATTAGTTACCCCATAAAAAACTATATAATCTCTGCCCTCAATAGCAAAAAATTTAAAAATATAGGTGTGACCTGCTAATCAGAGGTCTCTAAGAAACAATATAGTTTGAGGAGGACAGAAGCTTTTAATGGTCTTTCTGAATAATTGGCAGACAGGGAAGAGCAGCTATGAAACTAACATCACAGGAAAGTCTCTGATGAGACACTCTGGGATGTGAAGGGATGCACACATACAGATGTTTACATCTGCAAGAATTGTGCCATGAAGGCTAACACACAGCAGGAGCTGAGGCTCATACAACGACCTATACTCTAGGTAGGACTTCACCTGTGTAGCACATTTACATGGCCAGCTCCACCTGCATGAGAAGGAGCAGCAGCTGCAGCAGCAAGAGACCCCTGGACAAACTAGTTGGGATTGTGGGGACTCTGTTCCTAGCTTAGTCTGCATTTCATATCCATGGATACATTCAAAACAAACTTTTTTTCCTTTCCTTTAATGAAGCAATAACAGATCACTCTCCTTTGTGAAGATGTAAACAAAACAGGAACTAACCTATTTCCACTTACCTATCTGCTGTCAACACTTATTCCAAAGAAAGGGTCTTAAATTGTTGTTTTTGTTTTGTTTGTTGTTTGTTTATTTGAGGGGTATTAGGGTCAAGGCCCGCAGAAAAAGATGGACTTGATAAGAGATGGTTTACTGAGCATGTTGGAAAACCACAGGAGAGTGTTCTTTCTACCTAGGGTCTGGTTGCACAGAAGCACTGTAGGCCTGCTCCGGGAAGCAGTTCTAGGCCTGAAGGGAAAGCAGGAAGACTGGTTGGGAGAGGGAGCTATGTAGTTAGAGAAGGCTGTCTGCAATGAGCCATGGCTTTTAGCAGAAAGATGCAGTGACCAGGTAAGGGAGCACAGGAAATAAATCAATACTCAACTATTCCACAGTGCTCTCCTCCTTACATTTACTGTTCCTCTTCACTGATAGTCATTAAATCCTGAAGCAGGCAAGGTCACTTGCTGATTCAGTTAGCAGAGGTGAGCCTCCTGGAGCACAGGCAAGGAGATGAGTGCAAACAGGATGGGAGGGGGCAGCAGAAAATATTCAGCACAGTGTATCATTGTGTACCATCTCCTGAGGGTGGGTATAACCTTATTTCAGACTCAATGCCAGTAACTGGTAAGACACTGGCACTTTGAATTTTATACAAAGTCATTTCCATTTTTACTAGGAGATGGTATATTCTTTGAAAGTAGACATTGGGTAAGGTAGGGAAATACTGGCATGGTTGTCTCAAAGACGCGATCATTTTCAGAGTCCTTGTAGTACAGTTAAAAACAAAGGAGCAGAGTGAGCCATTCCCGTCCCCAAACCTCAGCTATAAACATAAACATTTTAAGGATTATCCAGGCTTCCACCTTCTTAGAGGAAGCCCAAAACATAACCAATATTTTAAGGATTATCCAGGCTTCCATCTTCTTAAGGAGGAACAAAAACATAACAGAAAACCTGAATAATCACCCCACCCTAGGGGACAGGGTTCTGGTGCCAGTGAGAAACCCAGTGGGTGGCACCTAGAAGTCAGAGATGGCTGCCCTTTAAACTCAAGGAGCCTGAGTTAGCACATGCCATTCCCTTTTCAATTCTCGCTCTCACACTCCTTTTGGCCCTTTCTGCCCTGCCTGCCCTTTTCTCTTTCCCTTGTCCCGGCTGCCACCTTCCTGGAGATCTCCAATAAATGCAGCTACCTTCTACCTACTACTGCGTGTATGCTTGGAATTCTTTCCTCGTTGTACACAAGAGCCTGGACTATTTTTGGCCCACTCAGCTGTAACACTTGAAGTGACTCAGACTAAAAATGAGGCCAGTACCAGCTTCCAAGCCACTTGTTACACTCTTGAGCATGGTTGTAGGGAAGACACTGGAGGAATGAAACTTAACTCCCTCTCTGCCTCTCTGCTGTAGGGATGTGACAGCATTGCAAATGTTAACTTTCTCCTTCACTTTTGGTGTGAAGGAAGTAGAAAGGAAAGAAATAAGAAGATCCATCATGGTTTGAGAGATGAGTAGGAGTTTGAGAAAGTTTTTTTGGGCAGAGGGAGTTAAGGGAAAGAAGCAGATGTTCTTGGGGTAAGAATGATTGTGGGACAATTGATGGGTGAAAAGGAAAGTTAGGATGTTTGCCTGTGTGTCATTGAACATTATACTTTTTTAAAATTTTTTGGTGGTGCTGGGAATCAAACTCAGGGCCTTGGGCTTGCTAGGGAAGCACTCTAACCACTGAGCTAAATCCCTAGCTCTGAATACTATACTTCTTGAATCCTTTGAAATCTTCTGAAACACTTCAGAAAATATTTAAATTGTTTTCTAATTTTAATCTAATCAGGAAACTATTCAACTAGATACCCTGGATTCATCCCATCTTTTTTATTTATTTTTTTTCTGATACTGGGAGTTGAACCTAGGGCCTTCACACAGACCTACCTACCTATTTCCCCACACTTTTTTTTTTTTTACTTTGAGACAGGTTCTCACCAAGTCTCTAAAGTGAGCCAGGGTATCAATCAGTGCTTACTAGAGAGACAGGTTTAATGTAAAATATACAAATATTTAAGGATTTACAAGACAGGCTTACACCAGCTTCCAGCAGAGGTAGGGGTGGAAGAGTGCAAAAGGGCTGTTTGTTGACTGGAGATTTGAAGGATCCAGTCAAAGGCTGGAAGCTCACTGTGGTAGCCCATGTGAGTTGATATCAGGGGGCCAAAGGATCTGCAATGGAAGGCTGAAGAGTCTGTGCTAGAAGCCAAGAGACAACATCGAAAGTGAACGTGAAGACTGGAGCTCCTCTGAAGAAACAGAAGTGAGCCTTCCTTCAATTCCCTTTTATTCCATTCAGGCCACAGGCTGGTGTCACTCACACCCAGGGTTGGTCTTCTGTTTTCAGTAAATTCCTTCAGCCACACCCAGAACTATGCTGATCCAATTTAGTTGGGTGTTTCATGTTCACCTTGACACATTCAGTTAACTATCCCAGCCAGGTTGGGCTCCAGCTTGCAATTCTCCTGCCTTGGCCTCCTATATCCATATATATGGGTATGTATATATGGATATATATGTATATATGGCACATACACATATATATACACGTAGTATTGGAATATAAGACTGAAAAGGGGAGAAGTATTTTAGTAGCCTTTTCAGATAACTGTGAATATTTTTGGTACTATGCCAAAACTCAATCATTGGCAGTTTCTTAAAAGTTCAATGTGAAATATAAAACCATATCAATGAAATATTAATAATCTGTTACATTAAAATCCATTCCCCTGTGTTGTGCTTTGAATGAACTCAGGCATGACTTTACAATATTGTGTATTTGGTCACTGGGAAAATATTGTTCAGTGAGTTACATGTCTTCCAAATGTTCATGCATTCTATCATACAATATCAAAAATAACATTAATTAATATCATTATTGATGTTGGCAAAAAAGTCTTTAAGTATTAGGAAGTTGTTAGGTTCACCATTGTGAACACATATAAGTTTTCCAAAATTAGTAATTTTAGTAACTTTTGTGTGAAAGCTTGAATTTTAGCCTTGCCAACTAACAGTGTCATTTATTTCCTTGATTGTGCCAGGGTTACTTTGTTCATTTTCAAGCAAGTATCTGCCAAATAATCATTGAAAATGTGACAGTTTAGCATGCAATTCAAACAATCACACAAACCCTCTTCTTTGGGCTACATCATACTTTGGCATCCAGAAATGCTTTATGTATCTTTCCCATCTTGTCAGGCAGACTATTAAAAAAGACATACATTCAATGCACAGTCAATGAAAAGGTTAATAATGCTTACTGCCCCGCCAAGGAATATTGAACTGAAACTGGCTTTTTCTTTTTCTTTTCTTTTTTGACTGTGAGTTCATGGCAGTAAAGAATCCAGTGATTACTGCTTGGCATTGCTGTCTTGAGCCATGCTAATAACTTCTTAGCATTCTAATGAAAATAATTTTGACCTTTAAAATCTCTGAAAAGGTTGTGTGGATTCCCAGGAGCTTGTAGATCACTCTTTGAGAACTGGTATGCCAGTCTACCTGCTATTAAACTTTCCAAGAAACTTCTACAAAACTGTGACATTGTCTTCCAGTATCATGTGTCTGGACAATGCACCTGTAAAACAGTGTAAATCTGAAACTGGAAAATAGATTAAGAACCATGAGATGAGACAGAATGAAGGAGAGCAGAGACTCAGTTACAGGCAAGATAAGCAATTTATGGTGCAGTGTTTGGAGAGAAACATGTGATAGGGATGTTTACTCTAAACTTGCCTTTCTGTGCTTACAATCTGCTTCGAGAACAACATGCTTCAGGAATATTATTAGTGGTCACTGTGGCTTGCTGGCTTCCACTAATTCCTACTTCTAGGTGTACATAGAAATGAGTTTGTGTTGGTTTTTGTTTCATTTTGTTTTTGGAGGGGAGGGAACAATTGGAATTCAGGGAAGAAACACCTTAATTTGCAACCAGAATTTGCTGTTAGTCTGATTTGAACTCTCACTCTGGCCAGTTTTGCTACATCATCTCTCTCCAGCATGCTGTGGTAGTATTTTATGGCTATTCATAAAGACATGATGACACCTGGGACAGGACAACTTTGTGAGAAAGTAATTATGTATTTGGGAGTGGGGCTTTATTTTTTAAAAGAAGAGTGTTATCATTCCTTTAAAGACCATTACAGCCACAGATTTGAGTGAAGCAAAGGAGTTGTGTTCACAGCAGTAACTGGAGGAGCCTATTTTTTAAGTCATCCTGTGTAGTCTTGACAACATGGGATGCTGTATTTGCAGGACTGGCCTTGGAGGAGGAGACCTGGGAGAGGAAGCCACCGAGGTGGAATCCAAAAGTGGCAGAGAGGAGGAGAACGGGCCGTGTTCAATGCACCAGCGCAGTTTGGCTGTTATTAGGGAAAACAAAATCGTCTGTCCCTTTGGCATCTTCTCTGGTTCTGAATGGTGCAGGCCGAGTTCTCGTGGGCAGGATCCACCCCACCCTGGAACTAGACTTGCACCAAAGTCTTACTCTAATACTGGGTCATTGAGACTGAAACACAGAAGAATCTGCTGACCAGTAGGTCTTACATTGAGACTTTGGTGGTAGATCACTGGGATAGAGCACTGGGGTAGATTGGTGGTGAAATCTCAGAAATGGGTCAGCAGCTATTTCATGTCTCTTCTCTCATGGTGGATGACTTGGACCTGGCTAGACCCCCTGATGGGTGAATTGGAATCAAGAAACTATTTCCAAACTGCTGTGAAGAGGAAAAAGATGATGAAACATGAACCAAAGCAGGAGAAGGGAAAAGGGAGACAGAATGAGGAAAAGTTCATTGAGGAAAGCTCAGCCTGAGTCAAGGGTGCTCATGAGAGAGAAACAATGGTGCCTTACATTTTAAAAAAGCACTTGACTTTCTAGAGCATTTTCACATTTATATTACCACAGCTGCACCTCTCTGCAATAAACTGAGGCAAGCAAGGGAAAAATTTGGCCTCTCAGTTTGCAGAAATGCTGGGAGATACTTCTAAAATAAAGAAATACACAAGTTATAAAATCTGTCTGTACTTTTGAGCCACAAGGCTGTTCCTTGATATAAAGCTCAAGGTAGGGATGAATGCCAGTATGAGTGCTTTTAGAAAATTATCCTTTGATGTCACAAAAAACAAGAAGGACCTAACCTTTCTTTCAAACATAAGACATTCACAATGAGAATAGAAGGTATTCTGTTTTGAATGTTTCTGACAAGATCTTCACATTTTTCTTTTTTCTTTTCTTCAAAACAAAAATAAAGGCGTCCGGTGACTTTCAGTTTGCTTTCGTCTTTATTACTCCAAGGACAATAAGTGTCGACAGAATGCACAACTCTCGTAATAAGTATTTGTTTAGCACCTGGGTAAAATTTCTAGCATTTGAGGCTCTCTTAGCCTTGAAAGAACCCTAGGTTTCTTGTTCTACCTAGAGTCAGAAAAACTGGCTTGAATTCAACAACTAGCAAACGACTGAACTTCTTGGGGCCCGGGGTTCCTGTCTGTAAAGTACAATGATAATATTACTATACAAGGTATTATAAGCAGGAGGTATCACTCAGAAAATATTGTACTGTCCAATTGCTTGGCACATTGGTACAGTGTATGTAGATTAGAATGAGCTCATGAGAACTGATGTTACAATTTTCAGGAATTGTGTTCATCGCTAAGCCATGAATAGTTTGGAATGATGATGGTAAGAATATTCACACCACAGACATCATATACCTCCCCACAAGTATAGACCAGGGTTTCTCCCCAGCTGGTGGTTAAAGGTTCAACAGCACACAGCAAAGCATTCATAATAAATGCATGTTTTTCTCTTGGTATTCATATTTTTATTTGATGTTATTCTAAAAATTATAATGAACTAAATATTTTTGGTATAAATGTCTTGACAATATAATGAATTTTCTTGGTTTCTTGATGGTTGAAAGCATCACTGAAAAAATTGTGGGACTGAATTCCAGGCATGAGCAAACTTAGTGGTTATGGTAGATACTTTTGGTTGCCTACCTCCCCCCGCAAAAAACAATCCTCCTATCCTCGCCCCTCTTCCTTCACTGTAGAACTAGACTCCTAATTTTGGGAAAGGTAGGAATTACCTCTGATTTGTAGCCCCACAGATGGACTACTTTAGTCAGTCATGGGAATGTGATTTTTGCCCACCTATGATTGGGTTAGCAGTGGGTGTATGACTGAGTCTGATTTTTCAGACTCAAACACAGAACACCCTGTGAGAAGAAAGCCCTTTAATGCTTTCCTGTCCATCTACTCTAGTGTGACTATATGACGAATAGGGAAGAGACAGGCAAGAAAAAGTCAACTCCCTGTGGATGTCTCAGAAGAAAAGTAGAGCAAGTCCATTTTTGTGACATCATTAAGCCATTGGTTGAACTGTAGATGTGCCTCTCTGCAATAAAAATGGTTATATCTCCCTGTTATATGCAGCCCAAAGCATTCTTACATAATACAGAGAGGGCAATATATCGCAAGTACAACTGATTTTTCAAAGTTCCGCAGATTATAATTTGTAGTTGATACATACATCCTGCCTCTAATTTCAACAGTACAGGGCTCAGCATAAAATGAGACTATATTGTGGGGAAAAGATAGGTCTGGAATGAGGACCTCCTCCTGGATTTGGGTAGGTTTGTTCAGTCAACCATGATGTTGAAGTCCTTAAAGAGACTCATGCATTGGCATCTCGAGGTTTTACTCTTGGACAATTTCCTTGGGTATAATATCATTAGGATCCTTTTAGGATTATTCTTATTGTCATATTGTCCTGAGTTTTTTGGAATGCTTACCAGAAAAAGACATCTGGGAAATTCACTTAAAGCTGGCAAAATGACGAAAAAGGATTTCAAAGAGTGGTATGGTAAGGTGTTCTAAAAGCTGCTTCTATTTCTCTTTCACAGAGAGAAACACAATTTGAAAGGAACACATCACTGTGCATGTGAGAACATAAGAATCTGAACAGGATAAAGGTTTTCTAGGAGGTAAGTAGTAAACTAGTTCATGGACTCCTAGCTCGGTGTCAAAACCAGCTAACGACCACCCAAAAGACAGAGATCCTTACAGCTTCATGATGGAATACTAGCAGCAACAGCACAGGGAGAGAATGTTTTTAACCAGCAGGTGATGTAGGTTTTGTTCTTGGTGCAGATTTGAAGAATCTCTATCTGGATGGTTTCTCTGGTTGCCCCAACCGTTAGGGGTTTCCAGACTTGGTACAGGAGCACTGGGCAGAGAAGACAGGAAATGGGATTCAAGAGGGGGTGAAAATAGCTCTATATTCTCCATCTCCACGCAGCCACAGTTCTTGGCTCATCTCATGTCTGTGTAGCCTGTGATGGTGTCTGATGGTGACTTCTTTGCATACTCCAAAAGCTCTGAGCTTCAGAGAGCTCAGCTGCCAGTGTAATGCCAGAGAGGGACAATGATGACAGTGAGAAGCCACATTCAGGACTCTCGGCACTAGGAAGTGGCAGAGAATTCTAGGAAGTCTGTGAATGGTCTCCGAGGCTGTTTAGAGCTTATAAAGTCCTCCTTTCTCCTTTTGCTGAAAACTCCCATAGAAGTGAAAGGAACCTCTGTCTGGTTTATTTCAAAGGAGGGTTTGTAAAAAAAATATACTGCACTTTATCCAAGTTGCTCCTTATTGGCTAATTTTCAGAGCTAAATATCTCAACTGCTTCAAAACATTTCTTTTTCATATTATTCAAAGGGATGGAGAATGGGGTCTAACATCAGTTGCATTTCCATTTATACGTTCTGTTTCTCTCTCTCTAGGGAGGTAGCAGATGTTTAAACCCTTTCAGAAACTATCTTTAAGGGAAAACTGCTCACTGGTAAGTGTTCATCAGAATAAAATCGACTTCAAAAAGGAGGGGAGTTACTGCATTGTATTCTTATTACTAGGTATCAATGAACTCCAAATTTCTTAAAGCTGTTGGAGATTCACAAATACTTGCTAGGTAGCCAAGCAAGTATTTATGACCCCATTTACTTGCTAGGTAGCCAAGCTAGCAAGAATATGTTGGGGCCACTCTAGAGTTGTGCCCTTTAATCTGGGGCGTGTGAGTGAAATTCTAGAAATGATATGTAAAGGAGTAAGTATAACACCATCTTACTTCCTTCATGTCCAGGAATTGGGCACACATACACACAAGAAAATGGTGTGAACATGGGTATGTGTATGAGTGTGTGTGTGTGTGTGTGTGTATTTAAGCTACAATCGTGCTACTATTGCATCATTCAATATTAGACCATAAATAATTTGGTGACAGAGACACATTCAAGTTACCTCAAAAAATAGTGTGTTGAAAGCAGTGCTTCTCCTGTGCCTAGTGGTGATTTGAAAAAGTGGGAGAACAAGGAAAAGCCACATATTCTAGCCACAGGAAAAATGGGAATTAGAACAGAATCAGGTGAAAGGGAAAGGAGGAATTGTCCAATTGCACACAGGAAGCATTCCCTTCACGTGACATTGAATGATTCTTTGTGATCTATGCCTCCATCTTTTTATTTCTGCTTTTTCATGGTTATTGCTATAAGAAAAACTCATGTTACAGTTTCTCTTTCCCTTTAACCTCTCTGGTCATTTGTGGATCCAAGTGAACCTGGCATTTTCTCTCAATTCACTGTTCAGCCCCAGAACTTGTCTCTCCCTGCCTCGTAGTTTCTGGGAGAGAAGTTGACTCAGTTCATCCCTATATAGGTGTGTCCCTATTCTGTGGTTTTACTTTCTGTGGTTTCAATTACCTGGGGCCAACCTCTAGCTGAAAATAGTCAATGCGAAATTCTAGAAGTAAACGATTCATAGGTTTTTATTTGCCAGCTACTCTGAATAACAGGACAAAATCTTTTTCCATCCCACCCAGGATGCGAATCATCTTTTTGTCCAGTGTGCCCATGCTCTATATGCTACTGCCTGTTAGCCACTTAATAGTCATCTTAGTTAGCAGATGAACTATTGCAGGATCATAGTGCTTGTGTTCAAGTAACACTTATTTTACTAATCATGGCTCTAAAGCACCAGAGTCGTGTAGGTAGTAATTTGGATATGCCAAAGAGAAGCCATAAAATGTTTCCTTTAAGTGAAAAGGTGAAAATTCTTGACTTAATCGGAAAAACAAATCATATGTTGAAGTTGCTAAGATATACCATAAGAATAAATCTATGAGATTATGAAGAAGGAAAAAGAAAGTTGTGCTAGTTTTGTTGTATTTCAAATTGCAAAAATTATGGCCTCAACATATAGTAAATGCTTAGTTACAGGCTTCTCTAGTATCTATTTATGGTTTCAGGCACCCACAGTGGGGGATATATACCCCAACAATAAAGGAGGCTACTTGAGAACTGATTGCCACTAAGTACAGCCAATTATAACCTGGGAATAGAGTCATGTGACTTAAAGCACAGTGGTCTTGGAGAGTGTCTGGCCTAGGAGCAACGGATGTATAGGTACTTATTAACAGTGATGGACTTCATAGTGGACATGTCTAATATGAATGTGTGACTATTCAATTAAGGATGGGAAACAATACTCCATGCAATAGGAACCTGGAAAAAAGCAGGGGTAGCCATTCTATTTAAAGATAAAGTAGGTTTCAAGCCAAAACTGGAAGAGACAAAGAAGGTCATTATATGCCTGTTAAGGGAACAATCCAATAGAAGAAATAATAATCATGAATATATATGCACCAAATATCTGTGTGGACACAACTATATAAAATGAACACTAATGGATATGAAAAATCAAATAACCACTAATACAATTGTAATGAGGGACCTCAATATTGCACTGTCACAAATAGACTGATCAAGTAGACAAAAATTATCAATAAAGAAATATCAGGGGTTCGGGGTTTAGCTCGGTGGTAGACCACTTGCCAAGCAAGTGCAAGGCCCCGAGTTTGATCCCCAGTGCTACCACGCACCAAAAAAGAAATATTGGAGCTGAACCAAACCCTCGAACAAATGGACTTAGTAGGTATCTACAGAGGGTTCCATCCCACAAGAGAATACACATTCTTCTCAACTACACATGGGACTTCCTCCAAAATAGACCACATACTAGCTCGTAGAACATGCTTAAGTAAATAAAGGAACTAAAATTATCCCAGGCATATTATCAGATCATAGTGCAACGAAATTGGAAAAAAATGGCAAAAGAAACCACAAAAACTACACAAACACATGGAAATTAAGTAACACCTTCTTGAGCAACCAATGGGTCACAGATAAAATTAAAGAAGAAAGTAGACAGTTTCTACAATTAAATGATAATGTCAGTATGACATGCTGGAACTTATGGGATGCAATGAAAAGAGTCCTATGAGGGAAATTTATAGTGATGAAATCCCACATCAGAATAAGAGTGCAAAAGAAAAAAAAAGAAAAAGAAAATAGTACAAGCTCAAATAAATAACCTAATGTTGAACCTCAAGCTTCTAGAAAAAGAAGAGCAAGTTAAACCCAACCTATGTATGAGGGAGGAAATTATAAAGATCAGAGCAGAAATTAATGCAATTGAGACTAAGAAAAAAAAAGAATCAATGAATCAAAGAGTTGGTTCTTTGAAAGATAAAATAGACAAACCCCTAGCCAACCTTATCAAAAAAAAAAAAAGGAAAGAAAGGACTCAAATTCATGCGATTAGGAATGAAAAGTGTGAAATCACAACAGATCCTACAGAAATCCAGAAGATCATTAACACCTACTTTGAGAACCTGTGCTCTAATAAGATGGAAAACTCAAAAGAAATGGACAGATTCCTAGATACATGTGAATTACCAAAGCTGAATCAAGAAGATTTTAAAATTGTAAATAACCCAATAGCAGTCAATGAAACTGAGGAATTAAAAAACTACCAACAAAGAAAAGCCCAAGTCCTGACTGATTCACCACTGAACTCTACAAGAAATTTAGAGATGATCTAATGCCACTACTCCTCAAACTCATTAATGAAATTGAAAGAGAAGCAATATACCCAAAACCATTCCTGGAAGTAAGCATTACCCTGATACCAAAGCCAGAGAAGGATCCAACAAAAAAAGAGAACTACAGGCCAATCTCCTTAATGAACATATGTTCAAAAAACCTCAATAACATCCTGGCAAATAGAATGCAGCAAATCATCAAGAACATTACACACTATGAACAAGTAGGATTCATCCTATGGATGCAGGGACATTTCAACCTCTGCAAATCAATAAATGTAATACACATATATACACGTATTAACCAAACCAAGGACAAAATCACGTGATCATCTCAATAGACACAGAAAAGGCGTTTGACAAAGTCCAATTCCCATTTATGATCAAAACTCTAGAGAAAATTGGAGTAGATATTTTTTATCTCAATCTAATAAAAGCCATATGACAAACCAACAGCCAACCTCATACTAAATTGTCAAAAACTGAAAGCTTTCACTCTAAAATCAGGAACAAGACAAGGATGCCCACTACCACCACTCTTATTTAATGTAGTTCTGGAAACATTAGCCAGAGCAATTAGACAAGAGAAGTAAATAAAAAGAGTAAGAATAGGAAAGGAAGAAGTTAAATTACCATTATTTGTGTATGACATGATGTATAGAAGACCCTCAAAACTCTGACAATAGATTCTTAGATTTAATAACCAAATTCAGTAGCAGAACAGGATATAAAGTCAATACTCAAAAATCAATAGTGTTCTTGTACACAAATAACAAACTCACTCAGTGGGAAATTAGGGACATAACCCCTTTCACAATAGCATCAAGACAAATGAAGTACTTATGAGTCAGTCTAACAAAGTAAAAGACCTTTAAATTGAAAACTACTATACTCTGAAAAAGGGTATTGAAGAGGATATCAGAAAATAGAAAGATATCCCTTGTTCTTTGATAGGCAGAACCAATATAGTGAAAATGGCCATACTTCCAAAACTGTTGTACAGATTTAATGCAATTCCAGTCAAAATATCAATAACATACCTCACAGAAGTAGAGAAAAAAATCTTAAAATTCATTTGGAACAAGAAGTGACCTGGAATAGCAAAAGCAATTCTGGGCAACAATCAAGGCAGGGGGCAGCACAATCCACAGCTTGAAATTATACTACAAAACTACAGTGATAAAAAACAGCATGTTATAAAAAACGGCAAAAACAAAACAAAACAAAACAAAAACAGACTCAAGGATCAATGGAACAGAATAGAAGATGCAGAAATAACTCCAAACACACTCAGCTACCTCATCTTTGACACAGAGGCCAAGCATCTTCACTGGAAGAAAGATAGCCTCTTTAATAAATGGTGCTGAGAAAAACAGGCTTTCCACATGCCAAAGGTTAAACCTAGACCCATATCTCTCACCATGCACTAAACTAAAATCGAGATGGCTCAAAGATCTAAATATTAAAACAGAAACAATCTGCTGGGAGACAGAATAGGTAGAACTCTTGAAGACACAGGTGTAGGTAAAGATTTTATGAACAAAACACCAATGGTATAGAAAATATTACAATGAATCAACAACTGGGATCATATCATATTAAAAAGCTTTTGCACAGCAAAAGAAACCACCAACAGTGTGAAGATACAACCTACAGTGTGGGAAAATTTTTTACCAGCTATTCCTCAAATGAACGACTAATACCTAGAATACATAAAGAACTCAAAAAATCAGACCCCTCCCAAGTTTAAAGACCCAATCCAAAAATGGGCATCTGAAATGAATAGCCACTTAGATGAAGAAATACAAACAGTAAATAAATACATGAAAAAATGTTCAGCATCACTGGTCATTTGAGAAATGCAAATTAAAATAACACTGAGATTCCATCTCACTCCAGAAAGAATACCTATTGTCAAGAAATCAACCAATAAAAAATGCTGACAAGGCTGTGGGGAAAAAAGTACCCTTTTCCGTTGTTGGTGGGAGTGTAAATTGGTACAACCACTATGGAAATCAGTATGGCAATTCCTAAGTAACTAAAACTAGAGGTTCCATTTGACCCAGGTCTTGTCCTTCTGGACTTCTTCCCGCAAGAATTAAAAGCATCATACAACAGTGATATGTGTATACCCATGTTTATACCAGTACAATTTATAATAGCTAAATCTTGGAAGCATCCTATATGCCCATCAACAGATGAATGGATAAAGAAAATGTGATATTTATGTACAATGGAGTACTACTCTGCCATAAAGAAGAATAAATGAGTCATTTTTAAGTACCTTGAGACCATGATTTTAAGTGAAATAAATCAGACAAGCGGGTCCCATGGTGTAATGGTTAGCACTCTGGACTTTGAAATAAATCAGACACACAAATTTAAATGTAGCATTGTTTCTTTTGTGTGAAAAACCCAAACAATAAATAAGGAGCAAAATGGATGATAGATACTGGGATTAGGAAGAACATGTTCACATGGGAAAGGGAATAAGGAAGGTGGAAGGAAGGGAAAAGGGAAAAAATGAAGATGGAAGGAGAAAAACGAAAATGAAGCTTTTGTAAATGGTAAGGGGAAGAAGGGTTGCAGAGAGAGGAGGGGAATGGGGAAAAAAGAAGAATTAACATATATTATGTACAGGTACAAATTCCGCATGATGAATGTGATCATTACGTATGACAAATATGTACTAATAAAAAATAAATAATTTTTTTAAAAAACAAGAAAAAGAAAAAAATGAAAATAAAGTTATGGTAGATAATTCTCACAACAGACCAGGAAGAGGGCATTTGTATATGTGCTGTTGAAGTGGGCACAGGAGGAGGGCATTTGTACCATTCCTACTTAGTAGATGAAGAATGAGAGGATGTATTAGTTACTTTTCTAAAGTCAATAGTTTTCAAGAGAGCAGATTTAATGCAGGACAAGCACGAGTTACAACACTCACACACACAAGCCAAATGCAGGAAGAGTGCAGACTGACTATCTATACATTGGAGACCTGAAAGATCCAAACAAGGGCTGGGAGCCCACGGCAGTGTCCTGTGTACATCCATGTCTGCACTAAAAGGCTGAAGAAATCTATACTGGAACCGAGATATGATGCTCACCACAGAGATAAAGACCAGAGCTCCCCTGAAGCAAACAGCAGCCACCCCCAACAACAGCAAGGCTCTGAGCTCCTTCTGTGATGAGAACAGATGAGTCCCCTTCAGGAGAACCAGCCACAACAGAGCTTCTGCTGGGAAACAGCCGGCCACTATCTTCTCTCCTGTTCTCCTCTGCATTGTGTCAGCAACAACCCTCAGGTGAATCCTATATGCCCAGAACCACACCAATTCAGTTCAGCTGGGCGTGCCTGCTCAAGCTGACCACAGTAAGTCCATTACAGCCGCACAGAGAAGTTAGGTGACCTGCTCAAGATGGTACAGATAGCAACTGACAGGCCAGACTATGAATCCACCTGTTCAGATTCCAGAGGCTGCACATTTATCTTGAGTGAAAAGAAAAATCTGAGTGTTGGCAATGTCCTTTGAGCACCTGCATGAAGGCATATTTAGCCCTAACCAGGACTTTCCATATACAGAGACCAATGATTCTCTTTTTGTTTAAGCTGGAGGCTTGTGTTTTGTGCCTTTGGCAGTTAAAGGCTACTGAAACCTTTATCAAGTATGCTAAATTTTTTCTCTTTGTATCAGATCCTTTTAAAATTTTAATTGTTGTTTTTGTGCCACATGGATAAATTTATTCAAGATCTTTGGAGCCTGCCACGGTGGTGCACACCTATGATCCCAGAATTGAGGGGAGCTGAGACAGAAGGATCACAAGTTTGAGTCTTGCCCGGGCAACTTAGTACAACTCTGTGTCAAAATAAAAAATTAAATTAAAAAGGCTAGAAATGTAGCTCAGTGGTAGAGTTCCTCTGCGTTTGATCCTCAGTACTGGGAGAAAAAAGATACTCAGAACATTTAGGATATAGTCAGCATTATGTACATATATTAGGTAAATAAATGTACTCCTTTTGTTTTTCAACCCCTTCAGTCAGTTCCAGACCTTCTCCTTTCCTTCCACATTGTTATCAGATGAATGGCTTTTGACCTGATTTTCCTTCTAGATATAGTTTCTTTGTTATTTGAGGAAGTTCTGGAGAAAGAATTTATTTTTATGGTTTGGAGCAAGTCTTGGATTGAATCTTAAAGTACTTTAGAAATTATTTGTGATTTATTAGCCACAGAGAAAATCAGGAATTGCTACCTTTATAGGTTAACTATATTTTAAAACACTCAAATGAGAATTTATGATGCTTTCAGGGCCCTATCAAATGTGCTGGTTAATTTCTAGCCTTCCCATCTACTCTCTGCTCATAGCTGCCCTGCTCTGCAGCCTTGTATGGGGGCATCTCTATGCCACAGCACGTTGAAACTCCTTCATCTTATAGTTTCTTGATGGAAGGTACCAACACAGGACCACAGAGGCAGAGAGTACAAAAGTTGGGGTATTTTTGACTCCCACCTCTCTGGAGATGGAGAATAGGATATTTTGATTATTCAAGGTTTGGCTATAAACCTATCCCTGAGACCATAAGAAATGAGAGTAGAAGAAGTTGGAATACTTTTGCCAGAAGAATAAAGTTTGCCAGAATAAAGCAATGGATGTTGAGCAATATAAATAACAGTTGTCTATTAGAAATATCTTGGCAAGATAGTGTCTCTCCCAAATGCCTTTACATGGCATACGAGATATTTCATGACCTGATCCCTGCTGATGTGCATAGCCATAGTTCTATCCTTTGGATCTTGATTAACTCCAAGGCCCTAGGCACTAAGGCTTGGTCCCCAGCCCACGGCATTATTGGGAAGTGATGGAACCTTTAGGAGATGGGGCCTAACAGAAGTTATGTCATTGGGAGCATGCCCACGAAGGAAGTATACAAACTCTAGTCCTTTCTTGTCTCTCATTGCTTCCTATAATCATGAAGTGAAAAGCCCATCTACTGTATGCTCCCACAATGATGTACTGTCTGATACAGGCCAAAAGCAACAGGGCCAAGTGACCATGAACTGAAACCTCTGAAACCATGAACAAAAATAAATAATTCCTCCTTTTAAGTTGATTATCTCAAGTATTTTGTCACAGTACCAGAAAACTCACACACACACACACACACACACACACACACACACACACCTGTCACAATATTTAACAGCAGACAGGCTGATTGCTATAATTTGAATATTTGTCCCCAGAATTCATGTGTTGGAAATTTAATCCCTGTACTCATATGTTGATGGTATTTGGAGGTGAGGCCTTCAGAGGATTAGAAGTGGTGTGAGGGTAGAACTTTCATGACAGCACTAGTGGCTTTATAAGAAGAGAGTCCTGAACTAGTGTGCTTGCTCTGTCCCGCCGGGTGATGCCGTCTGCCACATCGTGATGCAAAAAGAAGGCCCTCTCCAGATGCCGGGCAGGTATTAGCACTATCCTCTTAGACCTCCTGGGTGCTAGAACTATGAGCCAAACAAGCTTATATTCCTTATAAATTACCTGGTCTTGGGTATTTTATACATTACTAGAAAATAGACTAAGACTCTAACCTTCTGGCAGATAACCTTAAGCTTCTGTGCAGTTTGGCCCCTCTGGGCAGTGGTATGCTGGTAAATATTTGCCAACTAGATCTTCGGGGGCAAAAAAGTGCTGTTAATGTTTGCCAATTTCTGTCATGTACGTAAATACTCTCCTTGTGACTGGTCCCAAACCACTAAGGGGGCATCGGTGTGTGTGGGTTTGAGAGGAAAGGCACACGGCAGGACTGGCAGGCTCCAGCACACCACTGCCTTGCGGCCCTCCCCGTTCTATTCTTTCTGCCTAGAATGACCGTGCCTAAATCCGTTCACTTTCCACAAAGGCTTCCACGCTGACTCCTACAGGTCTTCAACCCACGGCCTGCCTGATGCCACTTTTTGTGGGGGCAGTGCTCCTCCTACCTGCTTCTAAGACCTTCGCATGTCCCTCTACCACAGACGAGATGATTTGCTCACAAAATACCTGGTGCCTGTGAGTACTCGTGCTCACCGAATGAATCAATGAATGAATAGACACACTCTGGGTCTCACGAAATCTCTTTGTGTGGACAGCTGTCTGCTTCCCATGGTATGAGGCCAGGTAGAACATATTTACTGAAGTTATAAATAACGAAGTTTGAAAATGACTTTCCAAGGGCTGGGCTAGTTGCTCAGTCTTACCTCATTAAGAGGGTCATGCCCAAGTGACCAATAATTCACTTCTTCAGCCCCAGGCCTGTGCTTGCCTTCCTTACTAAGGAAGCCTGGGGGAGGTATTCATTAATAAATGAGAACCTCACGCAAGGAGGAAGATGTCTGCCAGAGCTGAGTCCTTGCTCATCTTTGTTTGTGAGAAATTCTCACCAGAGGGACAATAAAGCTATCTGGGTGGTGGATGTGGCATGGCAGAGGAGGCTGTGGTGGCGACAGGAGAGAGACAGAGAGAAGGAGAACTCAGGAGGGAAATTTAAGGGAGACAAATTCATTCCCAACATATTTCCTGAGCTTGGAGGAAAGGAACATTCTATACTCAAAAATGCTTTGAAAGCTGTTATACTATTGTACCCTTTTTCTAGGAAATTATAGATAACATCAGATAATTCTAACTCTCAGCAAAGAGAGAGAGAGAGAAAGAAAGAGAGAGATAGAAAGTAAGCCATTAAAAATGACAAGTGTCTCAAAAAAGAGGGCTAGTTTCTACCTGTACAAGAGGTAAGAAAACAAAGCTTTTAAGTATTTTGGGTACCTCATGGAAAAGACCCAAGCACACATGTCCTTGTCCTCTCTTATGCCTCCCCCTCCAAGAGACAGATAGGACTGGCATGCGTGCATGGAATACATCTTGTGCATACCGGCTGAACAGCAGCACAGACAGGAAGTGGAGGACTGTCAGGCATTGTCTCGTGCGTGTGCCTTTGTAATTACATGGTGTCTGTCAAAAGAGAGGGAACTATCATTTCTTGAGCCTTCTTATGCCCCATAGCATCAGTGGTATTGAAAGTGTTTCCTTTTCTTTCTTTGCTTTACTGACTCCTCACACTTCCTCTAACAATTTCTAAAGCCCTTACACAGAAGACAAACATTGCCATAGCTCCGGTGTACCAGACTCACAGGTGGAAATAAGAAAACAGAAGTCTGGATCTTTGTAAGAACTTTATAGAGAAAAGAAGTAGTTCTTTACTTGAGTCCCTGGACCGTGAGAGGTTCTAGGGTGCATTCTTTAACACTGAATGCAAGATTTTTCTGCCTGAGGAGATGGTCCATAACTCTCACTGGTGTCTCAAAAAGTTTTCCGAAGCCCACAATGTTAAGAGGTTGGCCCGTTACTGAACACAATCAGGCTGCAATCAAGATGTCAAAAAGGCACTGTGGTCTCACAGCTGGGCCTGCACAGTGGTAAAGGCTCAGAGGTGACCCTGAAGGAGAAAGCAGGTGAGTTGAAGTTTAAATCCTGGCTGTGCTGCTGAGTCAGGAGAGAACTTGGGCAAGTTGTTTGACCTCCCTGATTTCATGGCCTTACGTGCCTAAAGAGTTAAATGGACAATGTACAGAGTATTTGAAAAATTGGGCAGTGTTAGGACAAACTGATTTTCAAACAGTATGTCAGTTGTATTTTCCAATGCTGTTCTCAATCTATTTTTCTTCACTATCCAGCCACCTTTTCAGTTGAAGAATTTCCCAATTTAAAGCAATGAGTTCAACAGTTCCTATGAAAAAGTATAGTTAGTCTTTATTTCCAGTTTCTAGATCTTTTTTGGGGGGGTGAGGGGAAATACTGAGGATTGGGGATTGAACTCAGGGCTTTAAATTTTTTTTTTTTTTTTTTTGATCCAGGGTCTTGTTAAGTCACTAAGTTGCCCAGTCTGGGCTCAAACTTATGACACTCTTGCCTCAGGCTTCCCAAGTGCAGAGATTACAGGTATGCACCACATGCACTTTGTTTGTAGACTTTTTGAACCCTAATATACTGAGATTTGGACAAAATTTACTTGAAAACCTGTCTGGAGGTTGAAAAAAATACTGAGAATATTATTTGAAAACACAGTAGCATCGTACTTAGACATAGATGTATCTTACTCTGGGCTTTTTAAACATATTCTATCTACAGGTTGTTGAGACACTGTTATATTATTTTTCTGTAGAAAAACCAGAGGTGTGTGAATCCCAAAGAGACAGTTAGTAGCACAGATGGGGACTGATCATGGTTTTGCAAAAATGGTTAAAGAATCCTAAAATTAATGACCCACTCAAGAAATGGGCCAGAGAATTGAACAGATACGTCACAATGGAAGAAATACAAATGGCCAACAACTATATGAATAAATGTTCAACATCTTTGGCCATTAGAGAAATGTAAATTAAAACAACTCTAAGATTCCATCTTACCCCAGAAAGAATGGCAATCATTAGGAAATCAAACAATAACAAATGCTGACACAGCTGTGGTGAAAAGGGAGCCTTCCCACATTTTGTTGGTGGGAATGCAAACTAGTACAACTGTTATGGAAATCAGTATGGAGATTTCTCAAAAGCCTGGAAGTAGAAATCCCATATGACCCAGCCATTCCTCCACTAGGTATCTTCCCTGAAAAGCTAAAGACATCATACTACAGTGATACCTTCATACCAATGTTTATAGCAACACAATTTGTAATAGCTAAATTCTGGAAGCAGCCTGTATACCCATCAACAGATAACTGGATAAAGAAAATGTGGCATCTGTATGTAATAGAATACTATTCAGCTATAAAGAAGGACAAATTAGAGTCATTTAAGGGAAAATGGATGGACCTGGAAAATATAATGTTGAGTGAAATGAACCAGACTCACAAGCTTGAATACTGTATGGTATCCCTCGTTTGAGTGGGGCAAAATGCAAACAAAAGAAAATAGTAAACAATGGATACAAAAAGGCAAATGGTCAGATCTAAGCCAATGGGCAAAGGGTCCAAGGGAACAAGAAGAGGGAAAAGGGGGAGGGGAATGGGAATCCAGAGCAATAATGATATCCTAAAAACAAGAACCTAATAACCCAAACTTAAAACAGTAACACATACACTAGGTACTACAGTAACTTTATGTAGTTGTGACTTAATGCTGCATCTGTGTGGTTGTTTACGTTTCTCGTTGTGATAAGCAAAAGGCACAATATATTATGGTCTGTAAGTTTGTGCAATGGCCTGTAAATTTGTGTAATTTTGGATAAATTTTAATAAAAATCTATATTAAAAAAAAAAGAATCCTGCAGGAGGGTATCACTCACCCATCAGGTGAGGTGGTGCCCTTGTGATGTGATCCCAAGGGGCTCTGCATGCACACACGGGCCACACAGCTGGGTTAGCAGGCTGTCTTCTTCCCTGCCTTCCATCAAGTGCTCATATTGTAGCATGATTCTCTGTAAATAGCGTGTGTCCAACAAGTAGTTTTCAAGGAATTCCTTCCTAAAGAAACTCAATGTCTTCAATATCCAAAGGGACTGAGACTTGACATTATCAAGTTATACTTGGAGATACATTTTCTTGAGATAGAATGAAGTCTTATCAGTAAAGCCAAACATCTGAAGTATAATCCCCAACTTATTTTCTTCCTTGTAGTTGCATCATTAGCATAACAAGATACAAGTGAGCAAATAAGCACTGATGTGCTAAGGACATCATTACTGGAGTACGGTTCTCTGTTGCTACTTCAGGGTCTTAGCCCATTTCACAGATGGGTCCTCTGCGTGAGCAGCAGATTAAAGAGACTTTGGGCCTTGAAGTGGTTAAAGCAGTGCTTCCCAACTCCAGCAGTTCGAAGAATCACCCAGAGGCCTTCGGAACTTACAGATTCCTGAGTCACACTCCGGAGATTATGGATCTGGAGGTCTGAAGTAGATCCCAGCATCCATAGTCTTAGCAAAAGCCCCTTGTGGCTCCGCTGATCTGTTAGTGCTGAGGATTTACTTCTGATGACTGTAACAAAAGCTGAGTAGTCTCTATGACTCACTTCTGTCTCGCCCACAAGGTTCACTAAAAACGCAGATTTCACACCCAGTAGAAAACAGTTGAGATGACAGAGAGGACTGTAAATACTGGTTAAGATGGAAAGTAACCAGGGCTCCCATTGTATTGCTGATGGGAGGGTAAAATTGTATAACCTTGTGAAAACGGCTTGACTTTTTCTTATCAAGTTAAATATAAACCTGCTCTGGGACTGAGCAGTTCCACTCCTGTGTATTTACCCAAGTGAAAGGAAAACACAGGTTCACACAAAGACTTGTGCACTGTTATTCATTAAGAGCTGAAAGCTAGAAAACACACCCTAGGGCAGCCCCCAGTCATCCATAGCTTCGTATAAGCTTCTGAAATATGAGGGAGACTGGTGACTGGCTTCTAAACATATCACAGCAGTGGTGGGATGTCACTCCCTCGGTTACATTCTATTAAGTAAGGCCCAGTTTTCACAGACTGAAGAGACAGACTTTCCTGTTAGCCTCGAAGAAGCAAATAGCCATGTCGCGAACTGCCTGTGGAGAGGGCCACCTGGGGTAACTGAGAGTGCAGCCCCCAGCTGACAGCCAGCAAGAAGCCAAGACCCTCCTTCCTGCAAATGCGAGGGTCTGATTTCTGCCATCTGGACAACCACGTGAGCTTGGAAGAGGACTCCAGACAATATTGCAGCCAGGCTGATACCATGCTTGCTGTGTCATGAGACTCTGGTTAAGGGACCTAGCTCAGTCACGGCTGAACATCTGAGTTGCTGCAATTGTGAGATAATAAACGTGTGTCCTTTTAAGCTACTGTGTTTGTGGTAATTTGTTATACAGCATAGAAACCAAATACGCAACCCAAATGCCCATCAGCAGGTAACTGTCTAAACACATGGTGGCATGTTCCTACAGTGGAACACTACTTAGTAAGAAAAAGGAACTAGGCATTGATGCCTATAATGACATGGATGACTTTCAAAAATATGTTGACTATGACTCAAAAGAGTATGTACGTATGACAGAACTCAGAACAATGGCAGTTTCTCAGACGGTGGGCGATTGACTGGAAAGGGACCTGAAGAAATTTTCTGGAGTGATAAATGTCTTAGTTGGAGAGTAGTTACACAGAGTGGATGTATTTGTCAAACCCCATTGAACATATATATTAAAATCTGCATTTAGTTTTATGTAAATTATATCTCGATTTTAGTATGCAAATGCTCTTCTCTTCTAGATTCTGAATCAGTGGGCCTAGAGCAGTGGGGTACAGAGTTCTTCATTCTTAACAACCATCTCCAGACAGTTCTGATCCAGAAATCAGTCCAGGGCTGCAGATCCTTTGAGGAAGAAGGATAGAGGAATCAGGAACCTGTGGTTTCTTCTGACTCAGTAAAGCTTTCCGCCAAAGGGTCTGTATTTAATCAGAGCAAAAATATCTTAATTCAGTATTCAGCCAGTCAACAGGCAATCTCATTCAGTACCATTAATTATTTTCTGAGTACTTTCTATTTATTTTATTCAAAGAAATCATAAGACACAGCCATTCTTTCAAGAGTACTAAACATTTAACTGAGAAAAAACACTCATATATGTATGAAATTGAAAACTCTTCGATCACAATACAAAGCAAACAAGTTAAGCACCCACATTCTAGCTATTGAGTTTACTTTTTCTTGCTCACTTTGCAAAGTATTCCCAATTGCCCCAATTGTCTTATGTCTGCGTAGCCTTTAAAGTGATCTTTTGATGGAAAACAATAATTTTAAAGACCATTCAGATGTTGTTTCCCCCGATGGTTTTCCTTTAATCTCAAGGGCTTTTTTCTTTTTCCTCATTTTACCCATTTTTTTGTTCTAGCTAGTCATGACTGTTGCTGCCGGCAGATTTCAAAGCTCTTGATTGAGGATCATGGCAACAATAGCCCCAGCTGCCCTCCCTGAAGTCCTGGCCAAGCCCTCGCTGCTGCCCCATGTTCCAAGAACAAATGAAGAAATCTTATTCTAATCAATAGTCCAGCTGGACAGATGAAAAACTCCTAATTTCCAGATGATGTTTTTTCATGGAGCTTATTTCACTCGGGAAAATTTCTGCTAACCACTTAAGCATTGAATTTTAATTTTCATTTCCTCAACCTATAATGTTCATACAGATCCATACTTTTGAAATCTTCCCAATAATTTTCTACTTCATTTGTCTCAATTCCAGGTTATTCCAAATGATGCTTTTCTATATAGACAATAGAATGGTTGATGGTCCAGAAAATGATGTTTCTCTTTGGTGACAAAGATGGAAATTTTTTTCTTTATAGTGGAAGAGTAAAATGCCCAGATCAGAAAGGCTTTTCAAAAACTTACTTTGTTTTTAGAGTAAATTCCCATTTAGCTAGAATGTAAATCTAGGGATCTAAACAGTACATTTAGAGAAAAGCAACCATGATAAAGAATGCACAGAGAATCTTTGGTCCTTCAGAAAAAGAAAGGTCCAGTGAGCTTCAGTATGCAGCATGGCTGTCTACCCGGCCACAGGAAATAGAGCCAGGTCTGCCAGCATGAGGACCAGAGTTACAGGTCTCAGCGTACTAGATAAGGGAATATTTCCATCCAGTAAGTGCTACTGAAAGATAGAAGCTCCTTGGGAGGGCGTGTTAGTTTTCCATGGCTACCACAACAAATCACCACGAATGTAGCATGTTTCCAGGGCAGCCAGTTGCGGTCTCACAGTTCCTTTGAAGTCCAGAAACAGCGGCTTCCACTGGGTCCTTGTTCAGGCCCTCGCGGGCTGAAAGCCAGGTGTTGGCAAGGCTCTGCCGCATCCTGGAGGCTACCGTGGAGTTCACACAGGTGGCTGGCCAGCTTTGACTCCTTGTGGCTGAGGTCCTTTTCCCTTGTTGATGGCTGGTCTTTTTTTCTGGAAGCTGCTGACTTTGGTCTCATACTCTCCATGTGCACCTTTCCCCCCTTTAGCAATGGCAGGTAGACTCCTTCTGCCTCATCTGTCTGACTCTTCTGCCTTCTGCTGCTGCCTTTCAAGGCTCATATAATTATATCGGTCCTGGATAATGGAGGATGATCTTCCTATGTTAAATTTAGTAAGCTAGTCACCTTATTGCATCTGCAGAGTCCTTTCATTGCAGTACCTAGGTCAATGTTTGACTTGGTTACCAGGAAATGGGAGTCTTGGGTGCTATCTTTAGAATCCTGCCTACCACATGAGTTCCTTACTCTCTTCCTCTTCTTCCTTTCCTTGTTTTTCTTCTTATTTTCCTTCTCCTTCTTCTTTTCTCATTCTTTTCCTTTTTCTTCTTGTGGTGCTAGGGATTAAATGCCAGGGTGTGCACATACTTGACAGGTGCTCTGCCACTGGGTTCCACTTCCAGCCTTCCAGAAAGGCTCAAAGGTACATTGGTAATATAGACACACGGCTGGGCAATGGGCTGCAGATGTGGTTCTGGGTGTGCAGGGTGGCAGCTGTAGCATCCAAGCCTTGCTCTGCCTGCCAAGTGTCACGTTGGCCTCTGAGGTGCTTGATTTCCCGAAGTTGGAAGGTGTCCTGTAGCTTGTTCCAAAGGCACTCTGGGGGACATGCTCTGTTAAAGGGTGCAGCATAAAGGAAAGGCCTTGAAGGTAGAGCCTGCTATGATGGGGGTGATAGCAGTGACACAAGTGAAAATGTGTCATTCTAGGACAAATACCCTAGCACACTCTATCATGAAAAGTGTAGAGAGCAAAGAACAGCTGGTAGAAATCGAGAGTGGAAGTGAGATGAGCTAGAGACCTTAGGACAAATGGGTAGAAAAAGAAAGCAAGATGGAGGCCAAGGGAGAGAAGACCTCTGTTGTTTGTGCAAGAATTTAACACTGACCAAAAGGCAACAAAGAGAAACTTGCATGATCCTCTGGCTTCTACTCCGGGTCAGCTAGGAGTAAGACCAGGACCTTTAGGAGCCAGACCGGTCCATACTATCTACACCAGTCTAACTTCCCAGTTAATGCAGGAGAAGTGGCAATGTGGCATGAGAAACTGCAGGCAGCCTTTTGTAGTATAAACATAAAGGGGCTGAATTGCATGTGTGTATCATGGAACTATTCTTACTCCTTTTCATACTATCTCTCCATTCCTTCCTCCCTCCCTCCCTCTGCCTTCCTCTGCCTTCCTCCCTCCCTCTCTCTCCCTCCCTTCCTTCCTTCTTTCTTTCTTCAGCTTGTTTTCTTCTTCTTTTTTTCACATTCCATCTGTAGTCCATTGGAAAGTTTTGTTGGCTCTGCCTTGTAATCAGAGCATTTCCACTGCCACCCTGAGCTAAATCTCCAACCCCAATATTCCTGTCTTTTCGCCATCATCCTTCCTAAATGAGCCAGGAGGAGCAACTGCCTACAGGTATGAGTTTCTTTTTGAAGTGGCAAAAATGTTCTGGGATTAGATATCGGTGATGATGGTATAAAGTTGTAAATATACAAAACAAACTAAATTGTATACGTTTAAATGGTGACTTTTAAGGTATGTAAATTATAATTTTATCTCATAAAATGAAAAAAAGAGATCATTCTCAGAACTGAAAAAAAGAAGGAAAGACAGAAAAAGAAAACAAGATGAGTGGCCAATAAACATGGGAACAGATGATCAAACTCAATAGCAATCATGAATATTCACAGTAAAACAGAAATTCTTTTTCCTGTCATTATGTTAGAAAATATTAAAATTTGTAAGAGCATTTCATGGTTGTAGAGAAACTCTTACATCTAGTCTGGGTAGGAGTAATCTTGCATAATATGTTTATAGCCTATGGATAAAAAAACCTCAATTCCAAGAGTTTTTCCTTATCCTTGTATATCTACATAAAAACAATGTTTAAAGCTGTTGGCTGTAGCACAGTTATCAAGAATAAAAGACTGAAAACAATTTAATCATATAGCCAGACAATGGAAAGTCAGCTTCCATAAGGTAAGTTTACAGGGAAGGATGCCTGCAACATAAGGTTTAAAAAAAAGTTATCACAATTATACACGTATGCAATACCCATAGTATATAAGTATATATATATATATATATATGCATATATCTATATTTTATAGCTACTACATGTACATTCTATTTTCTAATTGATCTCAGTATATTTTATTATTTTTTCAATCTTTGTTTATTCCTTTGGAGGCTCTCTCTCTCTCTCTCTCTCTTTCTCTCTCCCTCCTTCTTTCTCTCCCTCTCTCTCTCTCTCTTCCTCTTTCTTTCTCTCAGCAGGGTCTCACTAAGTTGCAGGGACTGTTCTCAAACTTGTGATCTTCTTGTCTCAGCCTCCCTAGTAGTTGGTATTATAAGCATACACCACCATACCCAGCATTATAGCTCTTACATTTATTGCATATTTTAAGATATTTTAAAGAGATCATTTTAGAGAAGAAAATAGTTTCTCAGGATCCGCCACCTAGATTATCTTGGAATCTTTTTTCTTAGCATTTTTCATATGTATGTATCATGGATGAATTTTTTAAATGGTCTGTCATGTAGTTACTAAGAGTCTATATCATTTTGTACCTGAAGAGAAAGAGCTAGTATTTTGGAAGTAGGAGTCTCCTGCCAATGGACCACAGTTGTGCTACACGGTGGAAGGCTATGCCTGTGAGAAATGACTGAGAGCTAGCATCATGATGATCATCAATAATTTTACAGCATACAGAAAACTTCTGCACTTATGAATGGGACAGGGGCATTACATTCTGTGCTCCTTAAGAACAGGTTCATTAATTACTGCATCCCCAGTAACTAGCTCAGGCAATGCACATAACAGTTGTTTTCCAAATTGAAATGAAATAGGGAGAGAAAGCAGCAGAAAGAGCCCCATCTTCCAGATGCATTGGCATAGAAAAGGGAAAAGGGTAAGCATGAAGTCTTTTAATAGGATTTCAAATGGATCTCTTCCTGTCTCCCTCATCCCACCTTTAAAATCCAAATAAAACCCTTATCTGATCCACATATGCTGAGATACTACACTGGATCCCTTAAATATATACAATTATTACCTCAGATTAAAAAAAAAAGTCTAGCTAGGCAGACCAGGATGGCACGGGAACATGATTAGAACAAACTGGACAGTGGAAAATGAAGAAGACAGTTTCGTTGAGTCCCTGTTTCCCAGAGCCCAGTCATGACCTAAACTGCCAAGTTTAGAGTGTGAAGCTGTTCTCCATCAGAAAAAGGTCCCAACCATTTCATCTTTTGTCCTCTAATCACAGTGAACTGTTTGCTTTGTTTTTAAAGAGCCATTCATAGTCTGATCTATTTTAATCTTTAGCTGAGTTATAGCACGAGGTTGCTATTCGAAATTGTCATACTTTCCAAATACCTTTGCTGGTGAAAACACGGCAAATGGTCCAAAGTCTCTTCGAAACTGCCAAACCCAAAGGTTCAGGCTGTGGCTTGCAGTTGTTTGAAATTCTCTGTTTGCTCTAAATTCTGCTCACTTCAAATGAAATTCATACATCACACATCAAGAAAGACAAGGAGCCATCTGAAATTTCCTGCAACACCTGGTGCCAGGCAGGTCGAGGCAGGCTGCTGTCATGCTGCCCCTGACAGCTTTGTGATAGTATCTTTTTTTTTTGGTCTTTATGATATTTACTGGCACATTCCAACGAATGTCAATGCTGATAAATACAGAACAGCTACTGTGACTACAATACCACCACTGCCCAGAACACAGACTTAGTTCATCTCTAGCACTATGTACTGGAAATGACAAGACCCATGAGGGGTTGGAAAAGCAATTCAGTGGGTCACAATAGCATTTAAAAATAAAATCAAATGAGATAAAACATAAAATACCAGACTTTATTATTCATTTTACGAAACTTAAATTTTAGTCACAGATGTGCATGTGTATTTGTGTGTATTATGTTCTAGGTTTTACATAAAAAAAAGCGCCTTTCTTACAGTCACAGTCAAAAGAGTTTCAAAGCCACTTACCTACAGCTGAGGTTGACAAACTACAGTCCACAGTCAAAATCAACTCATTGCCCACTGTCTGTATGGCCCACAAGTGAAGAATAGCTTTTACATCTTCAAATGTCTGAAAAAAGCTCAAAAGAAGAGTATTTCATGATGTGAAAATTATGTAATATTTAAATTTCAACATCTACAAAATATTACTGGAATAAAGCCACACCCATTTGCTTAGGTACTCTCTGCTGAGTATTAGGGGTTAAACAGACATTTTATGGCTCATAAAGCCTAAAATACTTACTGTGTTTATGGAAAAAATTTACCAACCCTAGATTTAGAGGACTCATTTTTATGACGCATTTTTCTCATACCAGTATATCAGTTTAAACTGGTTTATAGAAGAAATGGGGAAACAATCTGGCAGAGGATGGGACTGTGGTATACAACTGAACCATCATGGACACTGTTGCTGCTTCCCACATCTCCTGGAATCCTCTATCCTAGTCTGTGCCACTCCCCTGGCGTCTGTGTGCTCTACCCCAGAATTCTCCCTCCCCGCTGCACCCCAGAACTGACCCACCCCAGAACTCCCTGCAGAGCCTGCCCCAGGGCCCTAGAGCAGCTCCGTCTGCCTGTGCAGGAGCTGAAGTGCCCAGGAGTTTAAGCTGCTGTGGCAGGTCCTCTGTCAAGACTCAGGTTAATTTTCTTGCCTCAAGTCATGAAGACAAAATACTGAAGCATGAGGTTCAGCCTGAGGTTCTCACCCTCTAGACTTTGCGTAAATCACACGGTTCCTTGATTTCTCTCCCTTTTGAGTCCTGTTCGCCTCATTCCCATTTGTGTTTCCCAGAGCACTTTCTTAGTGTTTAGATAGCAGAAAAACCTTGGTCTCAGGCTTCTGTGCTGGGAGCCAAGACTAAGAGACAGGAAGTGGAGGAAGAAGTTCATAAAAGGCAACTCTTTTTGACTACACTCCGGCTTAGTGGGGGCCATCTACCATGTCTTGCTGAATACAGACTCTTTGTATGTTGTCATTGTTCAGAAAGGGGAAAGGCAGTTCATGTAAGATGAATTTGCAATGAATTGTAATTTCACAGAGCCCTGGGATAAGTCAAGAGAACCAGATTCTAGTTCCAATTGGTCTACTGGGCAAGTAATAATTGCTCTGGGATTCTTCTGCCTTCATTGAGAGAATTAGATTAGCACATTTTGAAACTTTCTGCTGAATTTCAGAGTCTCCTTGTGAAGTGAGTGGTTTAAATTATTTTCTGGATGCTGACTAATCCTGATTGAGCCATCTAGCCTGCAAACCTTGCTGGACTCCAAAATCTGGAATGGAGCACATCACCCATGCAGCAAAGGTGCTGGTCATCTCAGAGCCCAGTCCTCTCCAGCCACAAGTCCAGACACCAGGGTCAATCAGCAGCACTTAGCGACTTTGCTTTCTTAACATGGAGCCACTATGTGTTGTTTTGGGCTTTAAAACCCCAAGCTCTCTCCTACCTTCAATCCCAGCCAGAACTCTGCTGTACTGGGCTTCTTTCGTGTTTGGTACCCAATCAGAGCAAATTCTATTGTTGTTTTCCATCTATAGCTGTCGTTACTGCACTAGTCCTATCAGGATATCAAAGTGACTTCTTGTGAATTTGAGAACCATGAACGTCCCAAGGAAACCAGCAAAAGATCTAGGTAAACATGCAAAGGCACAGAAAAACCTGGAAAGGAGGTGGGGTGAGGTGGGAGTGGTGAGAAGGTAGGTAACTATAAGACAGTACCACTTTATTTTTATCTTGCTCATTATAAAAAACCTGAAATCATATAGCAGGACAGAGAAACCCTTTAAATTGTTGGTGGGAATGTAAACTAGTAAAAGCTATGGAAGTCAGTACAGAGATTTTGCGAAGAACTAAAAATAGAAATTCCATTTGACACAGCTAGTCCCCTTCTAGGTATCTTCCCAAAAGAGCTAAAGACATCATATTAGAGCAATACATGCCCACTAATGTTTATAGCAGCACAATTCATAATAGCTAAATCCCAGAAGCAGGCTATATGTCCAGCACCAGATGGATGGATTAAAAAAATGTGGTATCTGTATGTAACAGAATACTACTCTGCTATAAAGAAGAATAAATTCAAGACATTTGTAGGAAAATGGATATACCTGTAAAACATAATGTTAAATGAAATAACTCAGATGCAAGATTAAATACCATATGATGTCTCTCATTTGAGTAATGCAAAGTACAAATAAAGAATAAAATAAGATTGATAAGAGGAAATAGGGAGATAGCTCTTTTGCAAACAGGAAGGGGTCCAAAAGACCAAGGCTGAGAGGGGGAGGGGAAAAGGACATAAAAAGATTTAAGATGTATCATGTACACATACCAAATACGCACAATGAATGGAAACATTGTATGTTGCAAACATGAAATAATCATCATAGTAATAATAATAAAAATAATAATGAAAACGGGGGAAGGGGATCTAGAGATGAACCAGGGAGGTGGGGGGAGGGGAAGGGGACTAATAAAGAATCAAGATACGTCACGTACATGTATCTGCTCCCTAGATGAATATAAACTCCATGTACTGCAAACATGTTCTAATAAAATGAAATTAAAAGGAAAAGAAGGATAGAAAGTATTTCCTCAACCAGGACAAAGTACCCCTAGGGATTCTGGATATATGTTGCCCGAGGCCTGCAAGTTCTTTACACAAAATTATTTTTAATTTTACCTATTTATTGGAATAGCCATCTCAATTATTACATATAGAAAGTTTCATTATTCAGATTCTAGATTGTGATCACATTCAACTTAATGCTAGATCTCAATTATATCACCCTCATTTTCATCTCTATTTATAATCTTTGAGAGTCAAGTGATAAAAAGTATATTTTATTTTAAAATTTTTTCCACAACGAAGTTAGCCTCATTATGTACTTTTAAATTTATATCAATAACCATAATCTTTAAAATGTTTGAAATGATACATGAAAGGCCAAGGAAAATATAAAAATCACTCAAAATTCTACCACTCATGCCATAAATACTTTTACCATCTTTCTCTGGTTTTTAACTTTTTATGAGTCAGAAAGCAAATCTGATGGCCACAAAGTTGGCAAGTCTCAATGTCAAAATGATACTATCAGCCTTTGGTTGAATTTTTTCCAGTTATTATGACCAAATTTCTTTTGGTCTATGATAATTTGCAATTGAGTGGCATTCTCATACACAGAGACTTAACTTTTAAAAATTATTTAATAAATTGAGAATTCAAGGTGACATCGTAAAAAATTAACATAATTAAATGAGTAATGTACTAGTTTAATGAGAGATAATGAGACAAGATCAGAAACTGGCTTAATATGAAGATGATGCACTGGGGCTATCTGAAAGCCACAGGGCACAGTGCTGGCAGTAGTTTGAACATTTGAGTTAGAGACAAAATAGAAATAATGATGGTGATTTTTAAAATGATATGAATGACCTCTTTTCACTTTTTACCATTTCCTTTCCAAACTTTGTAAACTCTATGTTGAAATTATGCATTTTTCAACATCTGCAAAAAACTAGAGTAGATTAAGATAATATTTTTTGTCCCAGAATATATCTCATACTTTTAAAAGCCCATCAAATATTAACCCTAATTTTAAGAAAACAAAACAAATTTAGAGTTTTCAAGTGCCATGATTATTAAAATCTGTCCATAGTTTTGGATCATCCTGAATTACAAACATAGACTTGATGTTTTGCAGATTTTTATAGCATTAACTTCATCAGAGATATCATTTTGGCACCACATCATCTGTTAAAATGGGTTTTTATTACACAGACTTTTAGAGCATTTAATTTGTAAGTTGTCTTTGGATTTAATTTTCTATCAATGCTAAAGGCACAGAGACTACATTGATTTTTAGTACTTGTGCCTACTTAGGTAAAATTTAGGACGAAAACCTTAAGACGACAGTGAGTATTTAAAGAACTAGTTCCCTTTATAGGATCTATAGATTACTCAAACTCGATGACTCCTAATGTAAGGCTAAAAAATGTATCTTGATCCTATGTAGAGTTTTAGGCTACATATGTGTGTGTTTTTTCTTTTTATATCAGTGGAACCATCCTGTATACACAGTGTGTGACTTGAAGTTTTACTTGATAATATGTCAGAGAACTCCATCTTTTTAATGGCTGTAGAGTATTCTGTCACATGAGTGATTGGCCAATCTCCAATACTGGATATTTCTCTTACTTTCTGATTTTGTACTCTCATAAGGTATATTACAATGAACATCCTTATTCTTTTGTGTGTGTGTGTGTGTGTGTGTGTGTGTGTGTGTGTGTGTGTATGTGCTGGGAATTGAACCCAGGGCCTTGTGCTTGCAAGGCAAGCACTCTAATCACTGAGCTAAATCCCCAGCCCAATATCCTTATTCTTTTTGAAAACATGTAATGGTAATTACATAGAAGTAAAATAACTGAGTCAAAGAGAATATATATTTAGGTTTTTGATAGATATTGTCCAATAGCTTTCCAAAATGGCTGTATCAGTTTCTTATCCCACCCAGGTTATAGAAGTTTGCTGCCTCTCACCAACGCAGAATATTATATTACAGAACTTTTAAATCTTAGGAAATTTGTTGGTTGAGAAGTAAGAATTGTGTCTAAACCAAGTAAATGCTATTATTCTGTGTTTCAAATGTATATAGATGCTGCTATGTTTGCTGAAACACAAAATCATTTCAAAGTGTTTATTCATTTGTTTGATCTATTTATTATTATGCATTTTTTCAGTCAATAGCTACTAATTACTGTCATACAGAGATTTGATTTTATTTTTTTCCAAAAAGTGATGCTCACATTTAAAAATGTTTGTAAGCTCGCAATTACTTGAGAGTTCTTTTCTGCACCAGACTTCCACCCAAACTGAGTGAAGCGGCAAACTGGGGGCAGGAATGGGCGCCTGGCAGCTGCTCTTGTCCTCCATACTGACACACATGCAATCCTACTGTCCTGCATTCAAAGAACTTCCAAGGAAAGACTCTTTTGAGAGAACTTTTTTTCTTAAATAAGGAATAAAGGTATCTTTTCTCTTTGTTTCTAAATTCCAGAGTCTTAATTTCCATTACCGTGGAATCAGTATAAATGGATAATACCTACACAAAACGCCACCCAGCCCCTTTACCCAGATGACACGAACAGCATGTTCTGTCGTGCCACTGCACTTGAAGTTCTTTGGCAACAGGCTGTGTGTCCAGGCCATCCTCCAATCACCTAGTGCTTGCCAGAACGGCACACGAATGAATGAATGGAGAGCACCCTTGTGTGTACTGCCAATCTGTACAGGGGAACATGCTTTCTATTACCTTTTTCATTTTTACTCATATTTAGGCTCTAGCCTTTAGGGAAATCCTTTAGAAACTGCTGGTATAGGTAAGTCTGATTTCGACCTTCACAAAAATTGGTGACAAAATTTAAAAACATTCTCTCTGAATATACAATTAACTGACTTAAACATGAGGCTTCTTATTATCAATTCTACTAGCTAGCTTCATCCAGTGAAGAGAGCTATGATTACCATTTGATTACTATCACTAAGTGAATCAATCGTGTCTAATACCACATTACTAATGAACTCGAAAATGCCACAATTTAGGGGAAAAAAAAATCCAACAATGACCAATAAGAGAAATTTCTCTGAAGTGATTTTTGGTCTCTCTTGTGATCATGAACCCAGTCAATTTGACTGGATTAAGAAATGACCAGGGGATTAGTAAAGCACACTTCTGGGTGTGTCTGAGTGTGTCATGGAAGTGTGAGCTTGTGTACCACAGATGGTTCCTTGCCTCTTTTCTCTTGTACTCTTCCCCTACTCTTCTTCCTGACTGCCATGAACTAAGAATTTTTGCTCTGCCGTGCCCTGCTACCATGATGTTTCTGCCTTGGAGCCTGCCAACCATGGACAGAATCCCCTGAAATCATGAGCCAAACTGAATCTCACCTCCTTTAAATTGTAGGTGTTGGGCATTCTGTGTTAATGATAGGAGAGTTGACTAATATAGCTTTTACTCACATCCTTTACGTTTTTAAAATGGAGATATAATGAAAATACCACAAAATTTACACTTCTAAGTATACAATTCAGTGGTTTTTAGTATATTCACAAGGTTGTACAACCATCACCACTTCTAATTCCTGAAAGTTTTCACTACTTCAAAAAGAAACTCCCTATTCCCAGCCCCTTGATGACCACTAGTCTACCTTCATTTCTTTCTACTTACCTCTAGTTAATTATGCCCGCAGCTTTGGGAATGTGATGGCCATTGGTATCACAGGCCTTGAGGATATTTTGTTTCTAAGATTCTGTTCTCTGTCTGTCACCATCAGTAAATGCTATTTGACCAAGCATGGAAACCTCAAGGAAGTTTGATAATGAAAATTGATCTTTGTCATATAAAGAAAGGTTGTGTGAGATGGCAAGGGTGGGATTAACTGAAGAGGATATGGATTATGGTCTTTGCTGAAGTGGATTATTAATTGTCATAGATGGCTGAAGATCACATTCTTTTGGAGAGATAAAACAGCAAGGCAATTACTTTCAGAGTTAAAGGTATCTGCCAACACCAAGTTTAAGGAAGGAGGTATTTTAAATTCATTAGCAAAATACAAAACCCTTAACTTGCTGACAGTTTGCTGACAATTCACATTTAGTTTGAAAATGTGGCAAGATGTTCAGGGGAGAGCTGCCTAGGAAGGCGTGAGAAAGAAAAGCAGCTCCGACATCCAGGTTTTAGTGTGGCACTCACGGCTAGGTCTGTCCTCCTGTTGAACATAACGGTTTCACAAAATACTAACATAAGGCTACTCTGTGACCCTAATAGATCAAGACCATCATCTCATCAAATCTGAACATGGACCAAATTACAATCATTGTTTGAACCACAAAAATGATCAAACATCCCCTTATCCTTGCTAATAGGGGTGAATCCTACTTGCTGAATCTCGGCATTAGCTTACCTTCATTTCTATCACCTTTGAGAGAAGATTAAAGATGAAAAATCACAGAATTACCTTTGCTTTCGATAGCATCTAATCCAGAACAAACCCCAGCTTCCGGGGACCCTCCTCAAAATCATGTAATACAATCCCAAATCCTACCTTAAGTTTTTTCCTAACACTTCTTATGGATATTTCCCACAGTTCTTCTTCATTGCAGTGAGTAAAAGACTCAACTTGATCATCCACAGATGTGTTCCTAGTGGCCTTTGACTGAAAGACATTGATGGGACTAGATTATCATCCTGTAAAGGCTGATTTCAGGAGATAAAGGGCAGGATGTGCTCTTCTATGAGTTATTTCATGTTGTGTAGAATATTAGCTTTCCTTGTGCTTTGCCCTCAGTGACTCCATTTTGTAAAACAGTAATTTGCTTCATTTTCAGTAAAAGTGTTAAAGTAGAATGTTTTGGTAATTTGTCTGTGCAAACAGGTAACTACCCGATGTTGGAGACACCAAATTTATCAGAAAGAACAACCCCTATCTGCACAATACAAGCACAAGACACAAACTGATGAATTAATCATGCTAATAAAAATTACCCTCTGTAAACCTATCAAATTAAACCAGGGGCACGTGGACCATGACTTATCAAAGCTATATCAGGGAAAAATAGGCTCAGGGACTTATTGAAGATGCCAGACCAACAGATGATGTAACCCCTCACGTGGGTCACATAAAAGGAGGGGCACTCAACACTGGGGCACAGAGATACACACACAGTGACCTGTCATTTCATCAGACACATCATGAAGTTGATGCATGACCAACTCTGGCTTTCCAAGCTCAGCTCGATCTCGCAGCCTGGTGTGACCCACTTGGACTGTCTGCTGTCCAGACCTGGTGTTTGAACACACTCTATGCTTTTAACAAGCCCCACACAAGCTCTGCCCAGTCTGTGGTCTTATCTGGCTATCTGCAATGATTTTTCACATCTCTGTGGGTTTTCTGCCTTGGCTTTCTGGCTCTTGGATTCCTGCAGCTGCTGCTAACCATTTCTTATCTGTTCTGTAACCTATATATTATTGTGTGATGTGCAATTTGAGTGTTATAGATATAAGTAATTAAAACTGGAATAAGAAAGCCTACGATGGCTCAGGTCATGGCTATCAGGTGAAATCTAAAGTACTCAGCCAGCCAATGCTGATAAAATTGATGTACCTTGTGAATTTGTTGTTATTAAATAAATTCTGACCTTATAGAAAGATATCAATGTATCCTTTTAGTGGCATAACTTTCTCACAGCAGGGGACCAAAAAAAGGGCTCTTGCCTGAAATTATTTCACCTATCTAACTGCCACAGGTGGACCCTGAAGTTCCATTGTGAGAATGTTATTCCTTTGGATTGGTAACACTTTGTCACCAATCGAGGACACAGAAACTTCTCCAGACATATTCAAATATATGATCTTTGACAAAGGATCCAAGATCATACATTGGAGGAAAGATAGCTTATTCAACAAATGGTGTTGGGAAAACTGGTTGTCAGTCTGTAGAAGATGAAATTGGACCCATATCTTTCACCACATACTAAATTAAAATCAAAATGAATCAAAGATCTAAACATCAAGACAGAAACATTAAACCTTCTGGAAGACAGAATAGGTAAAACACTTGAAGACATAGGAGTAGGAAAGGACTTCCTAAACAGGACCCCAATTGCGCAGGAAATAACAAGAATCAACAAATGGGACTACATTAGACTAAAGAGTTTCTGTACAGCAAAAGAGTCCATTAGGAGGGTGAAGAGAAAACCCACAGAATGGGAAAAAATCTTTGCTAGCTACTCCTCAGACAGAATAATAATATCTAGAATACACAAAGAACTAAAAAAAAATTAAACTTCCTGAAACCAATGAGCCTCTCAAGAAGTGGGCCAGAGAAATGAACAGATACTTCACAGTGGAAGAAATACAAATGGCCAATAAACATATGAAAAAATTTCAACATCTATGGCCATTAGAGAAATGCAAATTAAAACAACTCTAAGATTCCACCTTACTCCAGAAAGAATAGCAATCATTAGGAAATCAAACAATAACAAATGCTGGCGGGGTTGTGGTGAAAAAGGAACCCTCCTACACTGTTGGTGGGAATACAAACTAGTACGACCATTATGGAAATCAGTATGGAGATTTCTCAAGAGTCTGAATGTAGAAATCCCATATGACCCAGCCATTCCTCTACTAGGTACCTTTCCTGAAGAGCTAGAGACATCACACTACAGAGATACTTGCACAACAATGTTTACACCAGCACAATTTGTAATAGCTAAATTCTGGAAGCAACCTGTATACCCATCAGTGGATAGCTGGATAAACAAAATGTGGTATCTATACATAATGGAATACTATTCAGCTATAAAGAATGACAAACTAGAGTCATTTGTAGGAAAATGGATGGACCTGGAAAATATAATGTTGAGTGAAATAAACCAGACTCACAAGCTGGAATACCGCATGGTATCCCTCATATAGTGAGGTAAAATACAAACAAAAGAAAAGGGTAAACAATGGATACAAAAAGACAAAGTGTTAGATATAAGCTAAGAGACAAAGGGTTCAAGGGAACAAGAAGAGGGCAAAGGGGGAGGAGAATGGGAATCCAGAGGAATAATGATATCTTAAAAATAAGAAACTAATAACCCAAACTTAAATCAGTGACATGTTCACTAGGTACTATAGTAACTTTATATAGTTGTGACTTACTGCTGTGTGTAGGTGGTTGTTTACACTGCTCACTGTCATAAGCAAAATGTACAATTAATTGTGGTCAGTAAGCTTGTGTAATTGCCTGTAAGTTTGTGTAATTTTGGATAAATTTTAAGAAAAGTCTAAAAAAAAACCACTTTGTCACCAACTGAAGCAGAAATGCTCTTAGAGAAGAAATTATCCTTTAAACACTTTTAATCATAGGTATGTGACTTTAAGTAAATCACCTTCATATTTTATTTATTGTTTAAATTTCCTCACATTTTAGCACTGAAATTAAGACACGCCCTATGATTCATGGCATCTTAAATTCTTTGAAACATGGTGATACTTCTGAGCTTCAGTTTCCTGTATTGTGAGTTCTAGTAGTAGATTAAATACTATTTTCTAAATTTCAGTTATTTGTAAACAGTTCTCACAATTTTTATTTGGGGGGGCCTTGCTGGGAGTCGAACTCAGGGTCACTGACCTAAATCCCCAACCCCAGTTCTCACAATTTTTTGTGTATGTGTGTGCTACTATAATGATATTCATATGTTTGTTCTTTATAACAACTCACTTTTAAAATTTAAAATAATGTGTCTTTTACCTTCTAATGATATCCATAAAATTTGAGGGAAAATATACCTAGTTACAGATTTCCCTAATATGTAAAGTACATTTAATCTATTAAAACACATAGAAAACTATAGACATTTATAAAATACTGGGGTATGTTCCACCTAGAGTCATCTTACTTTCCTCCAGGGGCAGTTGTGCTGTGCCCGGAACCAACTCTTCCCTAAGTAACCTCGCTCCTTTGTTTGGCACTTCCATGATTCTAAGCCAAAAGTACTGTCCAGCTCCTAGAGTTAAAACTTTAAGGTTCAAGGTTGACATGGACAGACAGAAGCACATACGATGATATACATTTTTTCAAACAAAAAATATATCCTAGTAACTACTGATATGACTTTTAAATAAGGATAATTGTGTTCGAGTTACCAGATCTTGATATTTAATTAGCTTTATGGTGGCAAAAACCACAGATCTCTTGATACTTGGAAACATGCATGAAGGATTTCAGGTAGGATCTTTGTTTCAAAAATATTTTTTTAAAATATTTTAATAGGGAAAAAAGGAAAGTGGATTTGTTCTGAACAGCTTGGGGAAGTCTCTTAGAGAAGAAAATATTTTAGAAATTATACAGCTTCTTCCCTTATTACCATTAGCTGGAGGTCTGCGTAGCCCTTTCTACTCAAAGCATAACGGTGGGCACTGGCACAGACTGGGAACCTGTTAGAAATGCGGACTCTCAGGTTGCAGTGGCAGCCCTGCTGAGCTGGAATCTGCTCATTTCCTGGCCCCAGGGGGTTCTACACATATTAAAGTTTGAAAAGCTCTGCCCTAAACCACAGAAACTTACATTAGCCATGACATACCTAAAAATAGTCCCTTCACAGACATATTCCAGGGAGGTAGCAGGGAGACCAGAGGTTCCTGATATTTAAAAACATTAGACTCTCACGTGTTTCCCCTCCACCACCTTTGAGAGATACCACATTATACAGAAGACTTAGGAAATGAAAGTTTATTTAGGGGGTAAAGCACAGTTTAAAGTAAATCAAAACCCCAAACTTGTGGTCCTAGAGCTGATGAAGGGACCGAGGCTGAGAATAAGATTAAAATATGTAGTACTAATTTTCTTCCTCCTTTCCACCAAATCTCAGTACCGTCTCTTATATCTGCACTTGCAATTGCTGCACTGTACTTTGCAGTGTAAGACAGAAACACTCCTGTCCTACACTGCAAAATTGCAGGTCTTCTACAACACCCGACGTGCAAAGGTTCGTATAAAGTATAGATGTGTGCGTGATTTTGTTCACAAGAAAAACAAATGCCCACTTTTACAGTCCTAAGAATAAACACTTTCCTTGGAAACCACAGTCCAGAGAACTCCCTTATCAATCTCAGGACCACTGTTCCTACCCTTCTTCCTTCACTTAGTCAGTATTCAACAGATATTTATTGAATGAATGAAATCACTTTCTTCCCTGGGCAGAAAGTTTCCTTTTCTTCTCAGCCTTTGTGGGAACCGGATTCTTGCTAAGGGTAATTTGATACCATATTTTTTTGCCATCCTAATAAAAATACAATTAAAATCACTTTTAAAAATTTCTAATAACTAAGCAGAAATTCATTACTAAGAAAGCCAAATGAAATGACCCAAGCAGAACATAAACACACAAATAAGCAGGTACAAAAGCCAGTGAGATTGTCTTTTGCATGAACTGTACTGTAACACTGAGATATAAAATTGCTTTATCTTTAGCTTATTCACTTCTTTTTCACAGGTTTCCAGGCTCCAATGTTGCCACCCTTTCATTCTGTGTCATATTTCATCAGCAGACTCAAAATGTTTTCTCAGCCTTTCAGTGTTTGCTGTCAGGGGTGATGGAATGTTATTATTAGAAATTATCTCATGTAATTACACTTAATGAAGGACTTTGACAAATTTATACGAAAAAGAGTAACATCATTTATTTAAGTTTAAAGGTCCCACAACATGTATATTTTGACAAGCATATTTTAAACCCTAAATGTTAATGTGTTTTGCTTTTCTTCAGACACTTTCTAGCAAGAAGGAAGAATGGAAAAGAATATCTACTACATGTGTTCCTATTTGGGGCCAGTCATATGCTAAGCAATAAAGGCAGATAAATAATTAGAGAAAAATATATTAGAGATGAGCCTACTGTGTGTCTGGTATTTTTTTGGACTCAAAGTATGTAAGACAGAAATTGTAATACAGTGGTTCTCAACCCTGGCTGTACAGAACAATCACTTGGAGTCTTTAAATACAGACACTAATGCCCAGAACCCATTCCCAGAGATATTTGAAACAATTGGTTGAAGTGGGACTGGAGACATTAGGGTTTTTAAAAAGTTCTCTAGGTGATCTGTCCAAAGGCTGAAGTTACAAACTACTTCTTTGAAACATATGGATTTATAGTAGTGTATTAAAATACTTTATCTACAAGCCAGTGGATAAATTTATTAAGACCTCAGTGTAATAACAGATGGGACATTTTCCTTCTATTTCCAGTACCTAGCATGATACACAATCCATAAGCATATACTGAAGACTTTAATGATGACAACTAGGAAGCTTCTTGAAGTCATATCCATATTGCCTGGCCCATCTCAATAATTTACTGTGTTTATTAAATGGGAAAAAAGCTTCAAATAATGAAGGAATGATGAGGTATGATGGTACTGTATTACTTCCCTAGAACAAGGAGGCATAGAGAGCCCCCTAGCGCCACTGTTCCTGTCTCCATGGGTTACAGCAAGGCACTCACCACCCATTTCCTCGGCAGCAAATGACCAGCAAGCATCCTTTACCACAGATGGTCAGAGCCTCGAGTCCATTTCCTTGGTCCCTCCCCTTGGTCCCTCCTCTGCTTCATCCAGGGGTCCCCACTGCCAGGGTCAGCCAGGCAAGGGGAACAGGCAGGGGATACTCTCAGCAGGGGAGTCAGATATGATGTCATTTCCACAGGCTGAAGTAGCCAGGGACTGAATTCTACCATCTGAATAACTCTCCTTTATTTTCTTACTTACAAACAGTTGCCTTTGTAAAAAGTTTGAACTCTTTGACGTGAATGACTACAGTGCAACTGACCTGTCAGGCATTGAATACAATTTTTAAAATGGAAAGATAGATACTATATGTTTGTCTGTATTTCAATTTTGCATTCTGTGAAAGAATTCCTTAGAATAATCTGTGATGCCAGAGTCTATGTAGACTATCTCGATAACTTGGTATACACCATACGGGATGTATTACGCTGTGTCCTTGGGGCTAGGAAGAGAGCTTAATGGTAGAGTACTTGTTTACTAGAGTTAAGATCCTGGGTTCCATCCCCACAACCACGAAAAATTATAATGGAAGAAAAATAGTAAACATTGTGTTCTTACCATAGTATTACCCACTAAAACACAATCTTTCATTTCCAAGATTTAGATATACTGGTGATCAAGTTGTTTCATGAAGCCTGCAACACTAAAAACTGCAACACTTTGATGAATGTTAGTCTCTTTCCCTGAAATCATTAATGATAAAGAAGTCTCCACTAGTCAACATTATTCTGTGTACCCGTGTGCAACACTCTATGCGGGATATTCTAACGAGATGCATCTGCTGTAGCACCAACCATTGTGAATGTCACTAGATTTTCCAGATGTCTCACCAGGGAAGATTTTAGCTCAAATGGAAGCATCCACTCTTCTCTAGAGGACACGCAAAGACCAAACTCTGGGGAATACACACAATGAGAGCAGGAAGTTCCTCAGAACTCTGGGAGCCCAAATTGTACACAGATCTGTTCTATAATAACACTTGGAAATGAGAACATGACAGAAAAACAGTTTGCTTCTGTGTAATGGCATATTTATAGGAGAAGTATTCCACAAAGAAATTAACTTCTTTCTCATTTGGTCTATCTCTCACTAATGCTCTTCCCCAAACCTTTACTTTGATCATATTTTGAAAATGTATCTGATTTCTAGAATGAGAAGAAGGGTACAAACACGTATCTGTATTATATAACATATAAAATATATAGCTCTAAATATCTTCTGGTAGTTCCTGTTATCATAGGTCACTTAATTCCACATGTAAACCAAATTGCCCTTTATCAACTCATTTTGTATTTGATTTTTTTGCTCCTTCATCTTGAGCCTGCATCCCCAGAATTTTCAACCACTCATTTATCAAATCAACTTTCCTCCATTAATATTTAATGGCTAGAGAATAATTATGATGAAGAAAATTACATGAGGTGCCAACCATACTGCCTTCGTTTTCCTGAAACAAAATTTTCTTGGGGTTTTGTTTCTGAAAGATCAACTACATTAACCATAGTTTGATATATTTTTTTTCTTTCATATTCCTCTATTTCTCCATTTCTTTACTGAGAGAAAACAACTGCAATCACCTAGGGAAATATGTTTGAGGATTAGAGTTTAACACCAGAGGGGATGCAGTAGTTTACTAGGGCTACTATAACAAATACCATGAATTAGGTGCCTTAAACAACAGAAATTTATTCTTTCACTGTTCTGGAAGCTAGAAGTCCAAGACTGGGATGTCGGCCAGGTTGGCTTCTTCTAAGGGCTATGAAGAAAAATGTGTTCTCCCCTCCCCTAGCTTCCAATGGTCTTTTGAATTCCTTGTCTTACAGAAGCGCTGCCTTAATATCTGCTTTACCCTCACGTGGTATTCTCCCCGTGTGTGTCTGTCTCCAAATTTCTTCTTTTTATGAGGGTACCTGCTATCTAGGATTAGAGCTTACCCTGCTTACTTCATTTTAATTTACCTCTGTAAGGCTCTATCATCAAAAAAGACTATATTCTGAGGTACTGGGATTTAGGATTTCAAATTTTGGGGAAATAAAATTTAATGTGCAATAGGAGATGACTTTTTCCTGTTATGTCTGTACTGGACCAAGCTACATCTTGCTTCCTCAATGTCTGGCTTGATTACACAATCTGGAGTTTCTCCCAGTTTCTTTCTGCCTTTTGATAACTCGACACTGGCCTCACTTTATATCCATCATCCTGCGAAGAAAAGAGCTGTTGTTGAAGAGAATGAAAATAGTGACTTAGTTTCAGAGAATGTGCCCATCTTCCCTATGGGGAAGAAAAACTCACTAAGCTCATATATCTTTGTTCCTATCTCACCTCGTCCTTCCGCATTTCCTACGCCCCACCCTACTCCCCAGCTGGCGCTCTATCTGACCTTTACTTGTACCCTCCTCAAAAGTCTTTCTGGCCTAAGCACTACCTGCTGTTTTGCAGCTTATCTACATCTCTCTCTCAAACAGCCCCAGTGCCGTGCCAAGCCTCCCTGCTGTGAACCTTTGTCCTGAGCTACAGGTTCATCTGTGAGCAAAGAGGTCAATGAGACAAGCTGACATTGCCACACCTGGAAGAAAATGTGTTGAAATAAGTCAGAAAAATAAATGAAAGAGTCATTGTAGCCATCTGGAAAACTGTCTGAGGTTTTGGTTCAACCCTGTGCTGGAGGTTTCTTGGCTTCCTGGCTACAGAGAATACCTCTTTGCCATTTCTCAAATTAGGGGAACAAAGCTGCAGACATGCTTTTAAAAATTTTTTTATTTTCAACCTCCAGTAATTTGCCTACAACTAAACCATTTACAGTCATTGTATTCTCCTGATGCTCTGATATCAAATGAAATAAAAGGTAATTTTGCTACCCGGGAAACTTTGTGAAGTTACCTAAGTATAGAGACTAGCAAAAGCTTACCAAAAGTTGTCTTCCAATGCATCTGGGTATTACACTTCCAAAAAGGTTTAAAAAAAGGAAACCAAAGAGACCAAGAAGAGATCACAGTGAAAATCACATATCTTGGAGGTGTCCAGCGTGGCACGTGGCCAAGACTACCAACATGTGCACGCTCACCTACACTGTTCTCACTGGCTCACTCTCAGTCTGAACAACAACGGCCCTGCAGGGGACAGTTTTCACTACAGTTCAGAGAACTCTTATATCATTTCATTCAGAAACTGTTTTAAGCAAAGAGAACAGATTGTGTTGGGGCAAGCATGCCCACATGCAGGCCCAGGGAGCTTTCTGGTTTAACAGAAGGACAAGGAATGTGGTCTGCCACAGACACATATTTTCTTGGATACTTTTCTGTGTCTGTGCCCCATTTGCCATGTCCTTCCATCAGAAGCCTTTACCACCTGCAGGCCCAGCGATGTCTTTGGGCCTGTGGCTTTGACCCACAGAAGAGATGAAACCAGCCTGCTGGGGTGAATGAGCCGGTGGTTATCACTTTGTGATTAGGCTGTTCCTAGAAAAATCTCTGCCCTCCGACAAACTTCTGTGCACTGGGCTCTTAGGACAGAAAGATGGCTAAGATAAGGCAGAGTTCCAAAATTCTGCCATTGAGGTACAGCAAATGTGGTAACTATGAGTATAGAGAAACAGTACGGAAGAAGAAACATTTTTTCTTTATTCTTTACAAACTGTTTTTCCCTTGGAAAGAGAGATAGTCAGGAAGAAGACCCCAGGAGCAGGCATCTGAGCAAATCCTAAGGTTGAAATGCAGCCAGAGACGACGCGATGGGACTCACCAGTGGGAATCTAACAGCTCGGGTCCGGCAGTCACCAAAGTCAAATTCTGTCTGCTCCTGGCTAGCTGTGGGACTTGGGGCATGTGACTTAACCTTTCTGTGTCATGGTTCCCTCATCTATAAAAGTCAGGAAGCACAAATTCCTGTCTCGCAGGCTCATAGTGAGGACTGAATGAGACAACCCATGGGAAGCTCTTAGCTCTCTGGTAGATGTTAAGTGTTCAATAAACACTACCTAGGAATCTTTTCATTTTGTCCAGTAGATGTAAAAGCAGAGGAAAAAGCAAGTCCTAAGAGATAAGAAGAGAAGATGGGACAAAAGGATGGGATTGGAAGATTGAAGTAAAGGGGATAAGTGGGAGGCGAATCCCTAGGTGGATGGGAGTCTCCTGCACACCTCCGTGCTTCTGCGTGCCAGGTGATGGAGAAGTGAGCTGTTTTTCAGAGATGCTCAGCGGAAAGAATTTCTCTACAGGCCCACCTATGAGGAAGAGCATGGTTAGCGCAGAATGCACAAGCCATCAGGCTTCGCTGGAGTGCAGAAGCTAGGGCTCTGTCAACACCTTGCGTGTGTTGCCTTGGCACTTGATCTTCTAAGCTGTAAGAAAGCACTGAATGCCATTTAGGAAAACAAAGGCGAATGGTCCCTAAGGGACTCAGATTACACAGTGAGAAGAAGATTGAGGACTAGTGCGATAGTTCAAGTTGGACAGGCAAAGGTCTGAGTTGAAGTAGAAGTCATGGACATGAAGGCAATTCACTTTTTGGAAGAAAAACCAGGAGAACATGGAGAATTTGTAAAGGATAAAGAAAGACTCCTTGGTTTCTGGTTTGGGTAATGCGATTCAAGAGACAGTATATGCAAGTGGAGAAGAAAACTTCCTTTTGGATGCAGGATGAAGATGATGAGCGAAATGCACAGGAGGCTGTATGAGTACAAGAAATGGACTTAGTGAAAAGCTCTTCCCACAGCTAAAGGGAAAAGACATTTAGCTTATCTGCTGTTCTATATTATTTTTGCTGCCATTCCTCCTTTTTAGAGTCAGAATATTTAAAGACACCCAAAGGCAGAACAAACAACTAATGTTTACTAAATGTTTCCTTGGTGACTTCACTAGGTAGTTGAGTACTTTACCTATATTACTTCATTTGATTCTCAAAACAGTTTTATTAAACAAATATTATCATTTCTAGTTTATAGATGAGCACATTGAAATTCAAAGGGATTAAAGGCTAAAATCCTCACTGTTAATAAGTGGCAGGGTCACTTAGTGAAAAGCTCTTCCCACAGCTAAAGGGAAAAGACATTTAGCTTATCTGCTGTTCTATATTATTTTTGCTGCCATTCCTCCTTTTTAGAGTCAGAATATTTAAAGACACCCAAAGGCAGAACAAACAACTAATGTTTACTAAATGTGAGAGTAAAGACACTTTCTGTAAAGGAGAAAGGAATTTCATTGTTCTTCCTTCTGGTTGGAGGAGGACTGGCTGATACGAAACATAGATGAACAAATGTATCTTGGCAGCTTTATCACCTTAAGTTTATGATACGTTTGTGCTTTCAAACATGGTCACATTCCTTATCTCAAATTTCTCTCAGATTATCTACATGAGGCATCCAGGAAAGATGCTATGTCTGTATCAATCAAACATTTGTTGGACCTCACACTGAGTAGATCGTGGTTCACAGTGAAATTTTCTTCCCAACCATGCTCACAGGAATCTGCAGTCTAGTGAAGAGAATTGCATAAGGTGTGCACACCAAGTGCTAGATGAAGACCAAGAGCCACAGTTTTCAAACTGTGTCCTATAGAAACCCCAGATTCTTGTGCCTCTAGCATAATGGTTCTTAAAAGGCAGAATGATTTTGCCCTCTCAGGAACATCTGGCAATGACTGGAGACAGTGTTGACTCTCACCATCCCTTCACAGTCATACCAGGAAGAAGAAAGGGTGTATACTGCTGGCATCTAGAGTACAGGGAAACTGTAAATATCCTGCATGTACAGGACAAAACCCACAACAAGAAATTATCCAGCCCAACATGGCAATTCTATTGAGGCTGAGAAAGCTGTTCTAGGGTAATACAATTCCATTTCAATTTCATTTTGCAAATTACACTTCAAGACTAATGATAAAACAACAGGTATGTTAAAAATTATTATGTACTAAATTTTATCACATTTTACTCATCCAAGGATTAAACTTGGCTGTGTTACCAAATTAAGTAGTTTTGTGGAGAACTTGGAGTAAATCTTCCTAGCAGAGTGATTGTAAAGGGGATCAATTTCTAATAAGATTACTCGCTATGAAGAACATCCTAAAATTTCCAGGTAAAATTTCCATCATTTTAAAAACTTAATCTTTTCCAATTAATTGTATGTATGTGTTTTATCAATAAATGTAGATCTAAACTGCAGTCATCTACAACACTCAATTTCATATTTTTATAGTATCAAAGAGTCTAGTGGATTGACATTTTAAGTGAATGTTGTTAAGTTTGAACTTACACATTTGAATTAATGAAATACTGATTTCAGTTGGAGAGAACACGGTCTGTGCACTGGGATGGGGCATAAAGTTCACGGCCTGGCCCTCAAAATCTATCACTCAGAGGGCTGGGGATTTAGCTCAGTGGTTAAAGTGCCTGCCTTGCAAGCACAAGGACCTGAGTTCGATCCTCAGCACCAAAAAAAAAAAAAAAAAAAAAAAAAAAAAATCTATCACTCAGGTTAGTAGTATTAGCATTGTCTGGGCTCTTGGTACAAAATGCAGTCTTAGGTTCCAGCCCAGAATTTCCCAATTAGGATCTTCATTTAAGCAAGGTCCTTGTTATTAATGTTTGAGAAGTGCTGGTCTACAGAACCTCACAGAAGAGACATAAACAGTACGAACTGCAGAAAAAGTGGAGGTGCATTCAGGGCATGATTCGAATGAAGCAGATAAGTACATATGGGCAGTAGGAGAGAATAGACCACCCTGACCAGACACAGGGTCTAAATAGATGCAGAGCACAGGAAGAGTCTGAAGAATTTGGAGGGATAGAGGAACTTGGGGCTCCAGGCTGACAGAGGCTGCAGCCAGCCAGCTCCCCTCAAGGGCTGCATCAGGCAGCTGGGCCTGCCTCCTTACCTTGCTGACAGAGCAGCCTCCCCCGAATTCCAGGCCAGCATTGGCAACCACTTAGCCACCATGAATCAATTAAACCTTCAATAGCCCCAAGAAGTTGGGGTTCATTATCTCCAATTTCTAGATGGGGAGCCAACCACTTCCGAAGCTGTAATTACTGAAGGTCAGAGGGCACCTGAGGCAGGAAGTCTGGTCTGTAACAGCAAATTCTTGGCTCGCTCAGGGTCTGCCTCCCAAACAGTCCAGAGGAGGGGCTGTTCCCAGCTCCCAGGAGTCCTAGCAGAGTTTAGGGACTTTGAGGAATCCCGGAGGAAGAGCAGGGGCCATTTACCTCTCTTCTCAAGCCAGACTCTGGAAAATAAGGAGACTCCAACCTCATTCAGGAGTGGGGACAAACTGCTGCGAGGGTTCACTGACTGATGCTGGGCCGGCAGCCTTGGACCAGAAGGCAGGGTGCTGGGGAGGGCTAAAGAGGAGGCAGATGCAGAGGGGAGGAGGCCTCCTCTCTCTTGAGAGCAGCTGCAACTGTCACAGGCATCGGGCCTCCATTTGAGCCTTTCAGAACCCTCACTTGGGTCAAGGAGTCACCTGGTGTTCATGAACATGCAAATAGGCCTCATGAGAGCCTTCTGAGTCTGCTGAGTTCTGTGAAGGCCCATATGAAGGCCCTGGGAAAGAGGCTTCGCAGCTTGTCTGGTGCCTCTGACTGGGCCCTCCTGCCCAGTCCTCATTCCCGTAGGGTTATCCATAGAGGGTCGACTTTCTCCTGACCTCTTCAGAGGGTCTAAATCAAGACAATGGCCTTGATGTTACTGAAAGAACAAGTGCCCAAAGGATGAAGGGAAAGTGTCAGTCCAGAGTCCCATCCTGCAGGGCCGCCTTCAGCTACCCTGTCCTGGAGATGGTGCCTAGAGGCTGGTACGCTCTCCCCTGCTCCACACTGCGCAGAGCATGTATTACATCCAGCTGGCGCCCCTCAGCTCTGCCTTGAGATTGATTCATCAATTCCTGGAGGCCGACTGTGAGGTTTCTGGGCTGGCTTGAGGCCCTGCCTCCCCTTGATGCTGCCCTTTGATTCCTGGTTAATGACTCCCAGCTGTGTTGGGCCTTGTGCTTGTTCAGATATTTTGGTGAGGCTCTGAAAGCTGAGCCTTTACTAGATGGCTGTGGACACCTATGGGGACCGAGTAAATGCTGTGGGTCCCCGTCTGGGCTACACTGTGGCCTGGTGCTTCCCCCCAAGGAGTAAAACAGGGAGGCACAGGTTTCTTGGGGCAAGATCAGGGAAGTCACCCCTCCTTGGCCTCCTAGGTCTCCTGGCCAGGAGTCATGTACAAGATCTGCCCCTAAAATCAAGGAGCAACCTTTGGAATAGGTCTGGGTGCAAAGAGTCTAGAAGTACACTCAAGCAGAGGGACACAGGTTTCTTGCTGTTCCCCTAAGTTTCTGAAACTCCCTCTCTTGGGATATTAAGCTGTTCTAGACAGTTGCTAAAGCCCAGGGAGGGGATGACATTAAGCTGAAAACACCTTAATAGAGGGAAATAAGGAAGCACGTTCAGGACCTTCTGCAAGGTATGGCCAGCAAAGGTGAGGCAGAGGAGGAGCCATGGTGAGTGGAGTGTGAAGTGAAACAGGCCTCAAATTCATTATTACATACTGGCTTCTGTGGTGCCACAGGTGAGGTTGTTTGTCAACCAGAAGGTAACATGGCTGCACCAGAATCCTGGAAGGAGCATGGCAGGGGGTGGGGCGGAATCAAGAAAAGAACACAGTGAAGCTCCAAGCCAACAGGTTACTCTAGCCCCAGCCCAGGTTCCAGTGCCTGGTCCTTTAAAGAGGAAGCCGAGCGAGCATGCGGCTGAGCTGGATTCCAAGCTGCCAAGCCAGGCGTCAGCAGGACCTCCGGGGACTGGCAGCTTGACCTCTCAGGGTCAGGGCGACCGTGGGCCTCGCTGATTGCAATAACACAACACTATGTAGCCTTTAACAATAGTACTACTCTTTAAGAATATGTAAGTACGTGGGAAATATGACATATTTGTAATTGAGAAAAAGCTATCATTATGAACAAGAGATACACTGTCCAGTTATCTTGTTCAACATACACACTTGTGCAACACTGGAGGGGTACAGCACATCCTGGCTATCTGTGTAGGAACACTGTGGGTAATATTTCTTTTCTTCGCATTTTTCTGTATGTTCAAAAATTTTTGTAGTCGACATTCGTTGCTTCTATAAACACAGAGGACAATATTTTTTATTTCAATAGTAGCGTTAGCCATGTAAACTGGTAGTTCTGTGTAAAGAGTCAGAGGCAGAGCTGCAGGCAGATGAGAAGGCCTCGGTGGGCTCTGTTGTTTGTCTGCAAGCACTATTCCTTCCTTTTTCCTCCCAGAGCTTCAGTTCCGCCCCAGTGTTGTGCCCGCGTCTGCATTTGTCCCTGCAAACCCAGCCCCACCTCTCCTCCCCACCCTGTGACCCAGAAGGGAGGCTGTCCTTCACAAACTGCATCAAAAGCTCTGGTTGGGTTTGGCTCAGGAGGGATGGCAGCAGGAAACCAAAGGGAGACAGGACCATAAAGCCAGGGGATCCATCCCTTGGCCTTTCTCGTGGGGGACCTGCTGCCTCTCCCTTCTGAAGGCCGGAGCTCCTCTGGACAGCCCTCTCTGTCTCGCTCCTGCCTCTGCTGCTGCCAGCCTTTGCATGGGGGAGTGGGCTGAATAGCAGCCCCCCATTTCCTAATCCCTGGAAACTGTGACTGTGACTTTATTTGTAAAAAGGGGCTCTGCTGCTGTGATTAAATTAAGGGGTTTAAAATGAGGAGCTCATGTTGGATTATCTGGGTGGACCTTAAATCCTGTGACAAATGAGGTGGAGGGAGACTTAACAGAAGAGGTGGCAGTGTGACCGTGGAGGTGGAGATCCGTGTGGCCACAAGTAAAGGAAACTGAAAGAGGCAAACAACAGATTTTCTCCAAGGGCCTCTAGAGGGAGTTCCAGTCTTCCGGCTTCCAGAACAGTGAGAACAAATTTGTGTTGTTTTAAGTCACCTAATTCATGTTGATTTTTATAACAGCCACAGGAAACTGATACTGATAGTAATGGTATTCCCCACTCTTACTAGACACCCCGGGGGCGGTGGGGGGCGGTGCTGTGGTTTCCTTGTTCGCTTGTTTTTCCTCTGCCTTGTTCCTCGCATCTACAAATAGTCTTGCTGTTCAACTTTCCTCACATCGCGCGGTTCCATGAAACACCTGTTTCTAGCCAAGAGCACATCTGTTACAGGGTGTCTACCTCAGTCACATGCAGCACGAGTGCCAGGGTAAGCTCAGCCACCCCCATGTTTAGGTGACAATCCTGATTTGTCCGTGCAACCATAGTGATCCTGTTCCTCTTGCCATTTATTGCTCCAAGAATGGAGCAATACTAACTGTGGAGTATTCCCACCAGAGCTTCAGTTCCACCCCAGTGTTGTGCCCGCGTCTGCATTTGTCCCTGCAAACCCAGCCCCACCTCTCCTCCCCGCCCTGTGACCCAGAAGGGAGGCTGTCCTTCACAAACTGCATCAAAAGCTCTGGTTGGGTTTGGCTCAGGAGGGATGGCAGCAGGAAATCAAAGGGAGACAGGACCATTTATTGCTCCAAGAATGGAGCAAATTACTAACTGTGGCCAAATCAGAGGGAAATTTGGGAGGCGCCAGGACAACTCCACATGACTGAGCCACAGTCAGAGATGACCCTGCTGTCCTCTTCCTCTGTCCAGCACATCTGAACAATATGTCTGCAACAGAGGGAGCTGTATTGCCATCAATTAGAGCCGACTACTGAGTCTTTGATTTTAATAGGCTCTGGAGGTGGCCTGTTCTCCTTCCTGTCCTGTGATGCAATGATGCATCCCTACATCACTTATTTTGTTTTATGTTGGGGTCATTGGTGGTGGACGCCTACTAGATGATGAAGAGTTAGAGTTGTTGTATGTTGCCTTAAGGTGGAGAATGACAAACAGTTTTAATTATCCTAGGACTTTAAAAAAGCTTACAACACTTGAAAAATCTTGATTTAAAAAATTATATATATATGTATATATATATGCTCATGCATGGTTGGAAAATAATAGCTGAGCCAAATGCCTAGAGATTTATAGTCAACAACCATGTTGAGTGGGGGAGGGTCTGAAGTAATAGCAATAAGGGAAAAAAACAATAACAATCAGGTATAACAAAAGTAATTCTGTATAACACAACTGGGATATTTAAGTCAACAAACAGCTACCAAAGCTGTTACATGGTAGGCCCTTTGCACTGAAGTATCAAGTGAGGCATTTTTCTTGAATAGCTCAGAGTTTGTCAAAAATAAAACAAACCCTGAAAAAAAATTTCCCAGGTTATATTTTATCCAAGTCATAGAAAACTAAAGGTAAAACTTCATCCAGAAATACTTATATTATTCATTTCTGTACTGGTGTTGATTATACATTTGGTGAGAAATGCACAGTTAGAAGATCAAAGTGAATGCAGTTCAAAGAAAGAGAAAAAAGAACTTCGATTCAGAACTATCACATAAACAAAGTGTATGGGGCAAAATTTATCTTTACCCAAGAACGCTAAAAACTATGTTTCATTTGTAAACTACTATTTGGAACTGCAGCGAGGTAACTTATGCGTCTGCTCCCCAGTTTGAAGAGAGCTTGTTGAAGGCCTGGGGAAGCAATGACAGCATTGTGTGCCACACCAACTGTCCCCTGATTCCAGAACAAGGAAATAGACATACCCCAGTAAGTGCAGACAGGTTCCTTGATCAAAAACCACTTCCACCAGTCAGACTGTCCAACAGAGAGCCACTCTTCTGGGCCAACATGGTCTGATCCACTGATCCTCTACAGGAGAATGAAGAAGAGAGAGATTAAGACAATGTTGTTTGGGAAAGCGGGTATGCTGAGTTATTCAAAGTGGGAAATCCCTGTTAAGCAAAAGGCTAAGTGAGGAGCCTGCCGACAAACCACCTACTTTTACCTCTCTTCTTGGTGCTATTTCTCATTTCTCCTTAGCCATCTTCTCTTAGGAAATTTTTCAATAGAGGCTGACCTCATCCAATGAATTTTCCCAAGGTTTGATCCATGGAACACTAGTTCTGCACAATACTTAGAAAATTCTGTGATTCAATAAGCTTGGGAAATGTTACGTACTGAGAGCTCTCATAGAATCATTAGAGGTTCTGTAGGCAGAATCCTAATTTGTTTTCTGATAAGCCAGTGCTTATCTGATGCTCATAATTTTCACTGAGAGTATTTATTATGGAGTATTTTGATAATATCATTTGATATTTCTAATATAGTTCTAATATTGCTATCTTCCTACCTAATTGCCAACCCATGGCATGTAAGTAGGAAAGAGGATGTCTTAGTCCACTTCCTGTTGCTGTAATAAAACACCTGAAACTAGGTAACTTATAATAAATAGAAGTTTATTTGGCTCATGGTTTTGGAGGCTGATGACACAGGCATCTAGTGAGGGCCAGCTTGCTGCATCATAATGTATGGCCTCCCTGGCTTGGTAGTTACAAGGTAGTTAAACTTCTCATGTGGCAGCTCAGGACTCCAAGACTGAGTGTTCCAGCAAACACATAGAAGCCTCCTGGCCTTTTATCACTTTGCCTGGGAATCACATGGCAGTTCCACCATACTGCAATGGAAACAGTTAAAATTCCATCCATATTCAAGAGGTGGAGGTACAAACCTCCCTTCTGCCTTGGAGGTATGCCAAAGAAGACTCATGGCCATATATTAAAACTGCCATAAATATGCACATACTTACAGTCGCATATGAGTAGAATACCTTTGGAAGGAATTTCAAGAATCTGGTAGGAGGAGAAACTGGGATACTGGAGACGGGCAGAAAGAAACTTATTTTGCCGTACAAGCCATCGTGTGCTTGAATTATTATTATTATTATTATTTATTATTTTTTTTTTACCAAGACCACGTATTAGTACATTGTATACATAATGATCACATTCATCATGGCTATTTTGTACCTATACATGCTGTATCCTGGTTTCCCCCTTTTCCCCATCCCTCCCTTCTGCTCCCCCACCCTTCCTTATTCATAGCCGGTTTATTTACATTTTTCTACTTTTTCCCTTTCCCCTTTCTTTCCTTTTTTTCTTTCTCCTTCCTTCTTTTCCCCCTTCTCCCTGTCTAGTTCTCCTCGCTTTTGAATGGCTTCCTTTTATATAATATCTATTATACCTCTTTGTCCTTATTTACACTTAAGGTTTCTCATATCAGAGAAACAATTCAGTGTGTACTCATGAGTGATTGATTTATTTCACTTAAGAGTATGTTCTCAAGGTGCATCCATTTACCTACAAATGTCTCTAGTTTATCCTTTTTATGGCACAGTAGTACTCCACTGTGTAGAAAAACCATATTTTCTTTAGCCATTCCTTAGTTGTTGGGCATTTGGATTGTTTCCAAGACTTAGCTATTACAAATTGTGTTGCTATGAACATGGTTGTGAGTATATTGCTGTGGCATGATGTTTTCAATTCTTCTGGGAAGATACCAAGCAGAGGAATAGCTGGGTCAACTGGAACCTCTAGTTGTAGTTTTTTGAGGAGTCTTCATACTGATTTCCACAGTGGTTGGACCAGCCTACATTCCCACCAGCAGTGGAGGGGGGTTCCTTTCCCCCCCCCGCAGTCCTGGCAACACTTGTTGGTTGATTTCTTGATAATAGCTGTTCTTTCTGGAGTGAGATGGAATCTTAGCGTTGTTTTGATTTGCATCTCTCAAATGACCAGTGATGTTGAACACTTTTTCATATATTTATTTGCCATTTTTATTTCTTCATCAAGGCTTTTGCACAGCAAAAGAAAACACCAACAGAAAAGGATGAAAACCCACAGACTGGGAAAAAATCTTTGCCAGCTGTTCCTCAGACAAAGGTCTAACATTAAGAATATATAAAGCACTCAAAAAAATCCAACCCCCCCAAATTTAAAGACCCAATCCAAAAATGGGCAGCTTGAATTGTCTTTTTTAAAAAATTGAGTGGTTAAGTATATTTTTACCATGTCACAGCTTTGGAGGAGCTGTACCCACCCCTCGGGGCCTTGTCAGTTCCGAGGACACGCTAGAGCAGTAGGGTCCAGCAGCATTCTCTCTGAAGATGGAAACATTCTGCATCTGCATTGTCAAATACAAAACCACGAGCCCTATGTGGCTATATAGCACATGAAATGTGGCCAGTATGATTAAGGAGTTAAATCATTAATTCAGTTAAAATGTTAATAGCCATCCGTGACCAGTGGCTACTTACTGGACAGCACAGCTCTAGGACAAGGGAGGGGCTTCTGTGAAGGGGATCCCTCAGGCCCAGTTCGCAAACATTTTTGCTCAAAAATTTCCTAAAACAATTTTAAACAACTGTGTGCCCCTTCGCATGAATTACACTCGACATCTATATGCTTCATCCTTACTTTAAAAGTTTATTTTTGTTAGGAGTTATAAAAGATTAAACATTTCATGGAATGAAATAAGATGAGGACTAGCTATAATTGGAATAAATATTTCATGAGCTGGTTTGATAAAATAAGTTTTAATTACTGAATAATGCAGACTGATTCTGAAAGAAATAATGTAAAAAAGTCCATCATCACTTATGTACACTGCTTTAGTTATTCTAAATTTAGAGAATCTCAGTGTGGGCCATGTTTCACCCCTGACAGAAATGCGTGTGAGCCCGGGATGGACAGGAGCCCTGGGGGGCAGGGTGCCTTGATGAATCGTTAAAGAGGCCCCTCAGAAACCAAAGTATCCATCTCCTCTCTTTTGGCTTGAGGAGGCTTTTTACATTCCAGAGCAAGTCACAGTGAGATTATGATGGGTGAGAGAGGCATGGAACTTTTATAAGACAATTGTAGAACTGAGTACTTTGGAAGTTAAAATTCTGGAATCAGATTCCCTTTGACTCACTCGTGGACTCCCTTGAAAAGTCTGAAGACCCTCAGGTGCCCTTGCAGCCCGATCTGAGGACAGCTGCTGCAGGAAGACAGAAGCTGGCCTTGGTACTCAGTTGCAACTTCAACAGAAACCTGCTGAAGGAGCGACAGGATGGTTCCCTGGTGTCCGGGATGAGGCCGAGAGCCCCACCAGTGTCACTGCCCTCTGAGTCTCACTTGGCTGCAGTTTTTCAGCCTATTCTGAGCAGAAAGGGGCAAACACAAAGCTATCTTCTTTCAGGACTTGGGAACAATTAACAAGGAAAGACTTAGTTCCTTCTTGCTAGTACCCTTTCTTCCAACACCGACCTCTTCCCCAGCACTCACCTCCTCTCCGGACCCCTCTTCCCTTAACCCAGTTCTTTCAGGTTGAGTACAGACTTGCCATTCACTACAACATGAGAACGTGGTGGAGGACATGGCAGACTCAGTAGACAGTGATTTAAGAAGCTGATGGCTGATTAGAGCATCTTCACACACGAGCTGTGAGGTCTGACCTGGGGTTGCTCATAGAGTGAAACATGCAGGTGGTCAAAATTACTCTTAAAAATCCTTGAAATTAGCCACTGAAAACAACGCATAGGATAGTATTTATGTGCCACTTTAGAGACATATGCCATCTGTCCAAATGTCTAACACAGTATCTGCACTTCTTTTCTGACCAAGTAAGGATAAATTATTGTTCCTTTGGTTGAGCAATAGATGTGTTGATGACCTGCATTTAAGAAGCATATTGTAAACAGATACATTCTTTTTGACCTCAGAGCCATTCTTAGTATACTGACAATTACATGGAGAGGTCAGAGAGGCTGGAGCCAAGGATGGAGCCCTGTGCTCTGTGACTCCATTGAACTGGGGTAAGAAATTCTCAATGTACTGATAGGCAGAAGCCCTGGATATATTTCCATGGCCATTCAGAAAACTTCACTGGTTCTTCTTTCTTGGTCCTGCAATTTGTAGTTGAATAATGTACTTTGTATTTGCATATGATCTTCTTCTATGTATTTGCTAACTCTTTCACTGTCTTTTGGTCATTCAGGAAGGTAGCAGGTATGGCCTGGTTGCTGCTCTATGCCAGCTACTGTCCTAAGCAATCTATACGCATCTTGCACACAGGACTTAGCACAATGGCCCCTCAGCCTCAACCCACTCCTTGTTTAAAACCCCGCTTCTGGGCCATGCATGGTGACACACACCTGTAATCCCAACACTCAGGAGGCTGAAGCAGCAGGATTGCCGGGAGGTCGAGGCTGGCCTGGGCTACACAACAAGTTCAAGGACAGCCTGAACTATGTAGCAAGACCCCATCTCAGAACAAAACAAAGCAAAGCATAACAAACCAAACCAAACAAAAATACCTCTACTTATTTGCAGCATCATGAAAGATAAAGACGAAAAACAAGGTACACACAAGTTTGGTCCACTTCCTCCCACATCCAAGAAGTGGCAAAAGAAGGAACAATCAATACTCAATGATGAAATGAAAGTCTAAATGGTGCCTATCCTGGAGAAAGGTGGACAGGACAAGAGATTCACGGCTGCCAAGCAAGTCGAGCTGAGAAGAGAGGTGGATGAGTTAGACCTAGGAAAATGAAGACACTGGCTTTGACAAGATCTTGGTGATCTTCAGTAAAGAAAATTAAACCTGCATTCTTTCTAATATTCTGTCTTGGGATAACATCTAAAAATCAATTAATAACTTCTATAGCATGTTATTGTTTGCCTGTAATTGTCATTCTAAAAAAATATATCTTGCCAGTGATTGTCATTACAAGGAAAAGCAAGTCCCTGCTACAAACATGGCTGGTGTAAGTCTTTAAGACTTGTATCGTTTATCCCATTGTATCAACTTCAATGGGCAATGTTCATCTCTTCTTAGAAACTGACTTCATATTACCACTGTCAGGGGATAATCCACATGCTGCTGATTCTCTTTCCCCATCATATTCTCTTCACGAAGCCTTCACTCTACCGGGCATGGTGGGACACACCTGTAATCCTGGCACTTGGGAGTCTGAGGCAGGAGAACCACAAGTTTGAGGTCAATTTGTGTTATGTAACGAGTTCCAGGGGCAGCCTGAGCTACACAGTAAGACTCTTTCTCTCTCTCAGAAAGGAGTCAAATATTGAAACTTCACTGTCCATTCCAGAGGCCACCTAGGAAAGTGTACTGAAGAAAACTCTCCATGGGGTCCCTTGTGGCCACCTAAATAGCCCGACATCCTGCAATGCCAGGGAGGAAACAAGGAGAAGTCATCCAGAGAACAAGAGAGAGGGTCCTTTGCCAACCGGCAGATGACATCAGCTCCTTGGGGAGCTGCCAAAAACCACAGTCCATTACTTTTAATGATAACTTGACCAATGCTATATAGTCTATTTGAAGTACCTGTTACCAAACTATCAGGATGTTATTTACCCTAGTAGAAAAAAGACTCACTCAGAACCTTCTGCATCTCTCTTGGCATCAGGGCACATTTGTTCCCAGTGTCATTCTCCTTGGCATTGTTAGTTCTGGAATTACCAGCTGGTTAGTTCACTGTCTGCTTGTGACTCTCCTAAATGTAGTCTGATGCCCAAGATCTTGCTCACAATTTTGCTTACATTATACTCTCATGAAATGTGCCTCCCCCATGTCTCCTCTTCCTTCAAGGGCTAATTCTGGGACCCTTGACATCTGCCCATCACCCATCTTCTCCTTTCATCATACTGTCCTCTTCTTTCTCTGAACTCCAGTAGCTCAGCCAAGCTTCCCAGTTCCTTGGTTCTTTCTTCTGTCTTAGAATTGTTCATGTGTTTCTAGAAGTCTTAGTCATGCCGTATAGCAGTAGGGGCTCCATGAATGGTAGAAATTTGTTGGCCCAGAGCTGGAGGTAGAACACTGGGCCTTCAAACACGTAACTTCTGATCACCTCCAGGACTCGCTCACCCTCACTGTTCCAGTCTGGAACAATCAGATCTCTTGGTTTTCCTAGCAGTGTGACCCCTTGAAACCCCACACCAGAGGGCCAGATGGCAACCACCTGGTAGGCTCTGTCTCTCCAGGTGATATCATACTGAGAATCAAGCTTGTGAGGCCCTCAAGCAGCAGAGAACTGGAAATTACAAGATGATCAAGAACCATAAGAGACCTGCCTTCATTATATCGCAAACCTGGATTCCTCAGACAAAAGATTCAGTTTTTAAAACTTCTTTAGCACTTGGCCACTCTTTTCATTGTTTGCAGCTCTGCCACCCCCTCCCTGGCTCCTGTTGAGCAGAGGAGTGTTAGCTGGAGTGGAAAGTCCTCATTTAGCTGTTTATTCAACAAAAGTTTAGTGATAGGCTACTGTGTGCCAGCAAACAAAACAGACCCCTGTTCTAATGGAGCTTCCATTCTAGCAGGAAGAACATGGGCAACAAACAGTACACGTGAGCAATAGCAACATTATCCAGTGCCTTTAGGGGGCTACTGAATGCTGAGGAAAGGGCACGGGGAAGGGGAGGCATGGTAGGGCAGTGAACGCCAACAAACCACTTCAAACTTCCTGCATCTCAGAGTTCAAACCCTTAGAGAGCTCTTACGCTTGTAGAAACATCATCATTATCAACACCAAGGAGATTTTTAGTGGGAACTGGAAACCTGATGTAGCTCATAGCTTGTTGTAGAGGAGGTCCTTGGAAGCGAAGCCTTGGGATATTCTTGGTGTCATTTGTGCTGGCTTCCCAGGGCTGCCATAAAAAAATACCACAAAGTGGATGGCTTAGAACAACAGAAACTTCTGGTCTCACAGTTCTGAAGGCTACAAGTGTGAACTGAAAGTATGGCAGGGACGTGCTTGCTCTGAGATCTGTAGCTAAGATCCTTCCTTTGCCTCCTCCTAGCTTCTGGTGGTTGCCGGCCTTCCACAGTCTTCCTTGGCCTGCAGCTGTATATCAGTTTCCTTTCTATTGCTGGGACCAGATACCTGGTATGTACAATTTAAAGGAGAAAAGGTTTATTCTGGATCACAGTTTCAAAGGTTTCCTTCCATGGTCAGCTAGCTCCAAGGCAGACGCATCATGGCAGAGAGGCATGGTGGAGGAAAGCTGCTCAGTCCGTGGCATCTGGGAAGAAAGCACAGGGGAAGACCCACGGGGAAGAGGCCAGGGACAACATACAGTCCACAAAATCACACTCCTCTGATCTGCCTAGACAAACTTTAGAAGTATGCTTTGCTAATCTCCTGGGCAGCTCTCAAGCCGATCAGACTGACAAGCAAGATTAATCGTCACAAGTTACATGACATCAACTTCTGCCTTCATCACGTGGCGTACCCCAGATGTCTCTGTGTCTTCACATAGCTCTCTACTTATAAGGACACTGGTTGTATTAGATTGGGGCCCACTCTACTCCAGCATGATTTCTTCTTAAGTAATTGTATCTTTGATGACCCTATTTCCAAATAACATCACAATTTGAGGTAAGGCGGATTAAGACTTTAACGTATTTTTTTAAGGAATACAATTCAATTATAATGTCATTGGATCTGGGAGAAATGGAATGAGGGGCCAGAGACAAGGACACCCTCAGAGTTAGTAGTCCAAGAGGAAAGAGAGCTGCAAAGTCCCTAGAAAGTGGAAATATTTTCAGAAAAGAGACAATGAACACAAGGGCATGAGTTAGGAAGAAAATGAGAGCCTTGCACAGTAAAGAGCAAGGGAGTGGGGCAGAAAAGAAGAACAAGACAGGAAGTTGAAGGAAGGACGGTGTCAGCTGGGTCCAGGGAGACATGTTGGCAGGAAGAGGAATGAGGGAGGGCAGCAGGAAGCCACAGATTCATGGTAAGAAATCTGGTCATGGCAAGTCACCATTTTAGAGTTCATTGAGCAACCTCTTGCATGAGACTAGGAGGCAGCATGTTCTGCCCAGAAAGCTGGTGGTCTTGCTTCACTTTCATTTAAGGAGTGGAAAAGCACACAGAAGGAACCCAGGGTCAGGGCATTTTGAGTCAGATTGAGAGACATCTCTTCCCAAGGACCAGAGCACTGCCTGGAGGGGCAAAGCTGCTTCCTGTGGGAGTTGAGCCCAAGGCCTGGCCAGATGCAGCCCACTCTGACCCCACCCAGGCAGAAGCTACTAGCTTCTAGCTCAGACCCAGAAGAAAGTCGACATCCAGTTATAACCCTCCACCCTACAACACAATCCTTATCCTGCTGATCTTTGTTCCAAGGGTCCCCCTGAATTGATTTCCACACATTCCAACTCTGTTCTATCCACAATAGCCAGAGAGAGCCTTTAAACACACAAATTGGTTGTGTCTTTTCCTCTCCTATACCTATCAGTTGCTTCCCACTGCCAGTGAGGTTCTATATGCCTTGCCTAAAGCCCCTCTGTCCCCTGCTGAGAGGTGGAACTTCTTAAACTCCTTAGACATCCCACTACATCAGGCTTCCCAAACAAGCTGATTCCTCATTTTGGACCTTTGATCACCACCCTTCTCTTCATTTCAACTTGGTGATACCTGTAGGTCTTATCTTAAATGTTACTTTCTCAGGGAGAAGGTTTCTGACTCTATGTCCTACTTCCGGCCAAGTTACATCCTTCTTATGTGTGCCCACAATATCTTGCCTGTCTCCTTCAAATATTCAATAGAATTGTAACCTGTGCTGCCTTTTTTTTTAAGAGGTGAGGAGATCTTCCCCAATCAGATTTTTTTTTTTTTTTTTTTTTTGGTGCTGGGTAACACTAAATCTTCTGGAAGATAGAATAGGTCGAACTCTTGAAGACATAGGTGTAGGCAAAGACTTTTTGAACAAATCCCCAGTTGCCCAGGAAATATCACAAAGAATCAACAACTGGGACCTGATCTTATTAAAAAGCTTTTGCACTGCAAAAGAAACCACCAACAGAGCGAAGAGACAACACACAGAGTGGGAAAAAATTTTTGCCAGCTATTCCTCTGACAAAGGACTAACATCTCAAATATATAAAGAACTCAAAAAAATCAGACTCCCCAAATTTAAAGACCCAATCCAAAAGTGGGCAACTGAAACAAATAGACACTTCTCAGATGAAGAAGTAGAAACAGCAGATAGACATATGAAAAAATGTTCCCATTAGATTTTAAAATAAAGAGAGTAGAAATTTTGTCCACATTGTGCCGCACTCCATCCCAAGGTCCTTTCACAGGGCCTGGAACATAGTCAGTGACTTGTCAGTAAATGTGGGTTGCTGGCAATCGGTGTCACCACTGCTGAGGACTCTGCAAGTGTGGTCCCTGCCAGACCCTGTTTGGCCTCTGAAGCATCTTCAGAGTTTCACATGTACTGAGCTCTGCTGGAGGGGACGAAATGCGGACAAAAGCAGGGACCAATTTGGAACCTGGAAGTAGTGCTGTTGCTTTCCAGAGAGAAAATGGTTTATTAGAATTCAGAACATTTCCCTTGCAAGCAGACTTGTTTCTTAGCGTTTGTTCTAAATGTTTTTGTGAATCAAAGGTAGGGACTACAGACTTGAAACAGAAAGCGAAGGCTGGGAGGAAGACAGGCTGGAGCTTCTTCCCAGTCACTCATACCCTCTGTGGAGGAGAGTGTGTCCTTGTCCTCCTCCCACTTCTGTGGCCCTAAGTGGGAGCCTTTAAAGTCCCCAAGTCAGCACTCCCTCCTGGGCTGCAGGGAAAGGTCTGGTAGGAGGTGCCAGCACTCTGATCCTCAGGGTTGGGGACCACACGAAGGGCCCTTGTGGAGCCTCTGCTCTCCTCCCTTGGGAAGGACAGGTATATTTGGAGGGTGATGTGGCCACTGAGGTGGGGCATGCCTTCTCCCTCCAGGCAGGCTGGAGGGCCTTCCTCCTCAGGGCCACCCAAGCCTCATTGCTGCTGCTTGCATGACAGCAACCCTTGTTTTCAAAGTCAGCCACAACCACCTGAAACTTGTTTCCGTGTGTCTCTCGACAACCATAGAATTGCTTTATCCTGGAGTTGGTAGTGTTCAAGGCCATTCTGTCACAGAAGGGCTCACTAACTGGGGTGGCTGGCGGGAGTGGGGACAGCTGGGGCCAAGAGAGCATAATGGCAGGTAACCAACCAACCCAAGGCCTCATGGCCTCCATCAGCTTGGTCTGGCCTCAGGGGCTGTCTCATGGTGACACGGGACTGGTAGTGTGAACCTAAAGGGGACCCGTGTGGACTCCTTGGCACACAGCGCGCCTGGGTTCAAGAAGCAACTTGTGCGACGCTCTCACAGGGGCTGAGCTCAAGAACGTCCCTTGTCCCTTCTCCCCTGCCATGCTGACTGCACGGCGAGCTGGTCCTCACACTGTCAGTCCTTGGCAGGGAACCTCTCTGGCTCCCTGCGGCCCACATCAGACCTCTCAGGCTTTTCTGCTGAAGTATCCCTCACATGAGCAAATGCATGCCCCAGAGCGGCAGATATAAAATTTCTTTTAAGTCCCTAGTTCTAGCTTAAAAATTCATGTGAAGTTTGCGTCTAACTCCATAATCTATTTGTGCTTGTTTTAATATAAATATATTCTTTCCCTCAAATATTCAAATAAAATGCACGGTTTGAGAAAGTTGCTAGGAGAAAGGGGGCTAGGTAACGAGGGAGCTCGGTACCCCCATTTGAAGCCTTGTTTACATCACCTTTGAGGTAGAGAATTTTTTAACATGGAGACATATTTACTGCGAAAGAATTAAGACATGACAGGCTTTATAAAGCAGAACAGGAACGCGCCTTATGATGGGACTCAGTAAAGGAAACTCATCTGTGCTATCTCGATCTCCACCAGCCTGGCCGAGCTGCTGACCCCTGGAGTCCGCGGGGTGCATCTCCACTGCAGCCACTTGCGGATGCTGTTCCTACCCTGCAGCCTCCTGCCCAGATCTCATTCTGTTAATTACATGTAAGCTCTGGCTTGAAGTCAGCTGTGTCAGAAATCAAGCAAAGTGACGGGTACCCTGACTTTTTCAGGCCCTGGCCGGACCTTAATACGTAGCCGAGGTCCCAGCTGTGTCTGATGATTCTTCACCTGGCAGCTCGGCATTCAGGGATCTGTTTGCACAGAGAGGAGGTTGGGGGGACTTCCATTCAGAGCCTAGCAGGAGGAAGGGTGGAGCTGGACGTCGTGTCTCTGTTCCCCTACCTGTGGATGAAGGCTGGGATTAAAAAGAAACTGCAGACCGAAGTCTGCAAGCTCCTCACAATAGGGATTTTGGAGATCCAACTCCAGAGGATGAAAAGTAGCAAAGTTGGGGTGAGGGTCCTTGTCTTGTCTTATGTTTACAGAGTAAGCAGGACCCGGAGCGGAAGTCAGTTTTCCCAGAGACCATGACCAAAATGGTCCCACGTGGCTTCTTGGGCAGCGATCAGCAGAGAGCAGTTCAGGCGGAAGATGCTGAGAGAAAAGCCTGTTCTTTTACACAGAGGAGGCCGCAGGGGTACCTAGGGGAACCTCGATGGCGATGCCAAGGCAGAGGCAACGAGCCAGTATAATTTAATGTTCATCTTTATGTGGCCTAATGAGTCCCCACATCCGGGAAGGTTTAGAGAAATTCACTTAGAGGAAAATTCCACCAACTGCGCATTTAGCCATGTGATATGGTGGATGATCCTGAGAACAAAAACAAAAAGCGAGCAAACTGGAACTTCCAGAGTCTATCAAATGAATTTGCCACCTTCAAGTGGTATCTCAGGAAGTTACGCCTGAGTTCCAAGATGCTATCAGTGTTTTCAGAAATCATTTTGGGGAGCTGACAGCAGAGCCACTCTGTGAGTCATACTAGAGAGTCAGCTGGTGTAACTGCCCAAGTTATTCTTCAGCTTTACCTTAGAATATATTTTGTTTGATTCCAAAGATTAAATCCTCAGTCAAGTAAGCATGCTCTTTCACCAAGCCTGCTTCTCTGAAGACTGTACATTTCCTGAACCAATAGAACATATCTGGTTCATCTTTGGCCACCCCAGCTCTGGCCTGGTGCTTCCCAAATGCTGGATCAGTATTTATTTCTGTGGTTGTTCACGCCATAGGGCTGTCTTTTACATACTGCAGACTCCAAGCAGCAAAGTGTTTGCCTTCTCTTTTTGAGTGGCTTCAGTTGTTAAGCAGTTAATTCTATTCTAAACAGACACCCACTAAAATCTATGGTAGGTATCCCTTCTGGAAAAAGTATTAGCCATTTTGCTTTTTCTTTTAGTTAACATCATAGAGAATGTTCTGTCAACATTTTTCCCTACACAGCTTTTCTTTTTAGGGGCATAGAACAAGATGAAAAAGCACAGTTCCCAGAGCACACAGAACAGAGAACTGGCACTCGAGGGATTGATTATGTATTCACTTATTTATTTCAGGTTTTTTCAAATGGCCCAGCTGCTTCGGCTTACACAAGCTGGACTGAAATATTTCACTTGATAGTATTCTCATCTGGTGGTTACAATATGGAGTAAATGAATGCAAGGGTTTTTTTTTTTAACCCTAAAAGAGGAAAATGAAAATTAAGTAAAAAATATTAGTGCCTGAAACTAGGATTCAAGCCAAATGTGTGATTCAGCACATTCAAGTGTTTCCATAGAATGCCCATTGCTTGTTTCCCATTCCTGAGCTGATCCCTGGCAGCCACTGTAAGGAGCACGTGGGAACCACACCAGCGACGGGGCCCTCCAGTTGCTCACACATGTCCCTCATGGGAACCGGGAGGCACAGCCACAGACCTATTCACGTGCAAGTTATAAAGTGCTCCCAGGCGACTCTCAACCACTGCCTGAGCATATGGGATATAACCATCTGACCACTGCTGCCACACAGTTTCTCTCCTGTTGTCATCATTATGCCTCAAAAGTTATGTTTTGGTCAAATGATGGAATAGTCCAACTCCAACTGTCTTAAACAGAAGCTGGCTCATGTAACTGGACAGTCCGGGGTAGGTTTGGTACAAATGTTGCTCGATTCAGCTGCTCAAATGGTGTCAAGACAGAGCGTCTCATCTCTGGGCTTGGCCCTTCTCATGTTTTTGTTTTTGTTTTGGTTTTTTTTTGGGGGGGGGGATGCTGAGGCCCGAACGCAGGGTCTTGCGCTTGCTAGATAAGCGCTCTACCACTGATCTAAACCCCCAATCCCCCTCTGCATGTTTTTGTTTTTAGTTTTTTTTCTCAGACAAGCTTTCTTGCAAAATAGAGATGGCCACCAGTTGCTCTGATGTCATAACCTCCAAGTCCATCAGAAAGTTATCCTCTGAATTAATTACCTTTCTAGAGTCAATGGTTCGCAAGAGAGCAGATTTGATACAGGACATTTACAAATTACAACATTCGCACACACCAGATGCAGGAAGAGTACAGAGCATCTATCTACCCACTGGAGACCTGCAAGATCTAAACAAGGGCTGGGAACTCACGGCAATGTCTCATGTATGTCCGTGTCTGCACCAAAAGGCTGAAGAAATCTATACAGTGGAGATGAAGACCAGAGCTCACCTGAAGCGAACGGCAGCCATCTCCAACAACAGCAAGGCCCCAAGCTCCTTCTGCAGCAAGAACAGCCGAGTTCCCTTCGGGAGAGCCAGCCACAACAGTGCTTCTCCTGGGAAGCAGCCACTTCATATCTTCTGCTCCTGTTTTCCTTTATGTTGTGTCGGCAGCAATCCTCAGGTGGATCCTCTACTCCCAGAACTGCACCAACTCAGTTCAGCTGGGAATTACTGCTCAAATTGACCACAATAAATTCACCACATCCTCCATTTCTCAGTTGCTGGAATAACATTTTGTGATATGACTCTCTTTGGTCTAGGTTGGATTCAAGTGCCCATCTCATCTGTGCCAGGCAGGTTTTATTTCTAGAACACAGAAGTCACTCTGCATATTTATAACAGGGAGGGTTTTAACTCCAGTACTGGATGCTTGCAGAATGGTTGGATGGTCTGAAAGAGTGAGCTCTAGGTTGAATCTTCAGAAATGACTCCCAGGGGGCTGGGGATTTAGCTCAGTGATTAGAGTGCTTGCCTTGCAAGCACAAGGGCCTGAGTTTGATCCCCGGCACTACAAAAAAAAAAAAACAAAAAAACAAAATGACTCCCAGAACACAGCAGAATTGACTTGCTACGGGGAGTTTTGACTCTTGAAAAGACTCAGCAAGGTGGGGAATTGGGACCACCATGGAAACAGTGGAGCTCAAGATTGCTTGTGATATTCGTGATTCAGGGATCAGGAGGTCAGAAAGATCATGAGCCCCTGGCACGGGCCCCAAACTGCCCCTCTCACCCAAGACATGCTTGACCTGAAGCTGGCCTGCTGCTGCAGAGGTCGTCACCAGCATGTATGTGACAGAAAATGCTAAGTCACAGGCAAAACATCTCTGTTGCACATCTGCCTTCCAAATCTTGTTTGAGTGGAACATTTGGGGTAATAGTTTATTTACATTTAAGTCATTGCCCGCAGAAGAGTCAGGATAGGGCAGTCTCTGGTTGTACAGCTCCTGCAAGCACCGCAATACAGGACGGCGCTCTGGGGAGGGATGGAAGGCTTCTGAGGGCAAATCCACTCTACTGGGGCCAGGAGGCTAAGGCTGTAGGCCTCACGCTCAGTGCCCAGGCCTCGGAAGGGGTCAAGTGCACCTGCGGCCCAGGGATTGAGAGTGGGATTTGAGTCGGTCATCCAGAAGGAGTTTAGAGGTAAAAAAAAAATGCTGGTTGACAAAACCAAGAAATGGCCCCTGCAAGGTACATAGGGCCCTTCGTCTCCACAACTCCATTTGATTCTCATGAAAACCTCATGAAGGAGAAAGGGCAAATAATGTTCCCATTTTACAATAAAGAAGGCCAGACACAGAAGTCAAAGAGAGATCCAAATGGATCCCCCTGCAGTGTTGGCAGAGCTTAGATTTGGTCATTCGAATCCTGGCCCAAATCCTATTGCCTTGGGCTGCATCAGAAGGTAAGAGAAATTCCTCTCTGAAACAAAGGTGCCAAGCTCTGGCTTGCAGAGCCTTGTGCTGGAGGAAGCATTTTCCTACCTCTGGAAGCTCCGACAAGCCTGGAACACGAAGGGTAGAGTGGAGGCAAGAAATATATGCAAGCATACAACTGCTTTGCCCTCCATTCATTTGATCTTTATTTGAAGAATGAAACAGGGAGTTATACATTTGTTTGTTTGTTTGTTTAATGCTGGGTGATCTAAGATGCCACAGAATTATTATAAATGTCTGAATTTAGGGCATAGATGGGTACGTGGTCCTCCCCAAAAGCAATATTTTTAACATTAGTCATTCCCACGTAAAAGCAAAATTTTCTTTGCTAGATCAAAGCCGCTGACCCATCTTCTGAGCTTTCTTTGTGGGCTGCAAAATGACTGTTTTTGCATAAACCAGATAGGAGCTGCTCAGAGTGGTATGCTGCATTACAAATGCCTCCCACTGTCAGTGCCCAACTAACAAGAGCTTCTTCTCCCCCACCACGCAGACTTGGCACCGCTAAAGTGAGAGAGATCTCAAAACCGGACAGAGCCTATAATCCAGCACTATAGGAGGCTGAGACAGGAGCATTGCAAGTTTGAGCCCAGCCTGGGCAATTTAGCAACTTAGCAAGACCCTGTCTTAAAATTTAAAAAGGGAGGGTGCTGGGGATGCAGCTCAGTACCAAGGAACTGAGTTCAATCCCCAGTACAACACACACACACACAAACTTCTCACAGATACGGAGGACAGGAATCCAACCAGTGAAAGGGTCCTTAGGCTCCATTTTGCAAAACCCCTCCTTGGAGGGCAGAGTAGGGAACTCAACCCGCCCTCTGATCTGAACAATGTCCTTATCACATCTTCTTTGTTTCTGCTCCCTGGTAAGATTTCTTTTGAAGGAAGTTTTGTTTTTGTAAAGAAAAAAGAGGGAAGGAAGGAAGGAGGGAGGGAAGGAGGGAGGGAAGGAGGGAAGGAAGGAGAGGGGAAGCAAACAAAAAAAGAGAACCATAAATTTTGTGCAATAGCCTCATTTTTCTGATACAGAGGCCCAGAAAGTCAACTTGTGTTTCTGACTTTGTTTTGATTTGTACACTGGGTGTTTTCTTAAACTGATTCATACTTTTCATGTAAGTTCTGAACAGGAACCAAAAGAATAACAAAGAAACAACTTTTGAAAGCTGAACCCAGGTCAGTGACATTGGCACTGGGCACCAACCAAGCGGGAAAGGAAGAGGCATGTGTGGCGTGCTTCGCTTCCTCAAGCAGATGCAGCTAGAGAACGCGGAACTGGAAGCTGCTATTTGCTCATGTGAAGCAACAGGGAGGTCCTGATTCCTGGTGTTTTACGTTTATAAATTGTTCAAGATTCACACGTATCCTTGGAAACAAACCTCTGGCAGCCATCTCCAGCCACTGATCAGTCTCTGCTGGCTAGATCAGGGAGGCAGGCTAGAGAGGAGACACAAACTCAGGACACTGGGATCGGCTTTGCCTCCAGCACCATCGTTCTCAGGCTGAGGGTTGCCTGACTCCCCGTGTTAGTCACCCGCACTGCCACAGTGAACTATCCCAGTCTGGTGGTTTAAACAACAGATATTTATTTCTCATAGTTTTAGAGGCTAGAAGTCCAAGTTTTGGTCAGGATTGGTTTCTCCTGAGGTCTCTTTCCTTGGTTTATAGACTGACACTGGCTTGCTGTGGCCTTCTATGGCCTTTCCTCTACGTGTGTGCGTCCCTGGTGTCTTTTCCTCTTCTTACAAGAACACGAATCCTACTGTTTTAGGATCCACCCTTATTGTTTCAGTTAGTCTTCGGCACCTCCTCAAAGGCCCCGTTTCCAAGTACGGTCCCGCTGGGGTTAGGGCTTCAGTGTGTGTGTTCCAGGAGAGCATACTGCAGCCCATAGCTCTCCCTTACTCCCTGAAGTAGGGGTGCTGTGGGTAAGGCCTTCTCACACACTCTTCCTGTGTTCCCCGGCTCAGACCTGGCACCATTCTCGTGACTCAGCAGCCCCAGGCATTGGCTCGGAACAAATGGGAGCAGAGAGTACTTTCCCTGATTTGCACATTGAGGTGTGAAATCCTCAAAACCCAGCAAAGGCCAGGGAAGGTGCTTTGATCTAACATGACTCTTGGGATGCTCCCTGCCCTTTGGAGATTTACATTAAACTTGACCCGAATTCTAATTCTATGGCAAACTCTAATGCTGTTTGGACAGTTTCCTTGGTTATAAACTCTAGGAGGCACGACAGGCTTAATGTCACCAATCCCACTAGTAGCTGAGCCAACAGGAAGAGCACAGCCACCTGATCATGTGTAACTGAGTGTGGTGGACTTGCTGTGGTCAACTTGAGCCAGAATGCCCAGCTGGACTGAGGTAGTGTAGAGGATCCACCTGAGGATTGCTGCTGATGCAACATAAAGCAGAGTGGGAGCAGAAGCTAGTTGGCGGGCTGTTTCCCAGGAGAAACTCTGCTGCGGCTGGTTCTTCTGAAGGAACTCAGCTGTTCTCCTCGAGGAAGGAGCTCGGGGCCTTGCTGTCATTGAGGATGGCTGCCATTGCTTTGGGGGAGCTCTGGTTGTCATCTCTGCTGTGAGCAGTGTATCCTGGTTCTGGTAAAGATTTCTTCAGCCATCATCTGCAGACATGGACATAATGGGACAGTGCTGTAGGCTCCCAGCCCTTGATTGGATCTTTTGGGTCTCCAGTGCCTAGATGGACATTTCGCACTTCCTGCATTTGGCTTGTGAGTGCATATTGTAACTTATAAATGTCCTCTATTAAAACTGCTCTCTTACAACCATTGACTCTGAAAATCTAAGACAGTGAGGAATTTGGTTTGTTAGTTGCCTTACCACACAATATTGTGAATGCTTAATGGTAAATGTAAGCCAGATGGTGCCAAATACGGGAGGCAACCCCTCCCCTTTGTACTCCCTGGTGGGTAAATCTGTACCATCAACAGTGCTTTTGCTAACCATGGTAGTCTTTCCTACCTGGAAAGCTTTTCATCTGAAATGGTTAGGATTCCTTTGGTTGCCAGGAACTAAAACCCATTTAGCTTAATTAGCTCAGATAAGCTTGCATGATCTAGGGAAAGTCCAATGAAAGTGCCTGAGTTTAGGGAGAGTTGGATTCCAGGTGGTTTCAGGAAGTATGTTTCTCTCATTCCCTCTTTGAGAAGCAGTGTTGCCTTTTGGCTAAAAGCAAAGACTCAGGAGCCAGATGTTATAGTTTAAATCTAAAATGTCCTCTCAAAGTCTCATGTTTTCAAAGGCGGGGCTTTGGAAGGTGATTGGATCATGAGGGCTCAAACTTCAGCAGTAGATTCTTCCACTGCAGAGATCATAATTTGGTGGCATTACTGAAAGATAACAGAACTGAGGAGGAGGGGCCTAGCCTAAGGGAATGGGTCACAGAGCTCCTGACCAGAACTCTATCTGGTCCCTGACCCCCTCCTCTCTGGCTCATCCCTGCTCTTTTTGCTTCTTGGCTGCCATGAGGCAAGTGGCTTTTCCCTGCCATGACATTCTGGTATGTTTCTGCCTCGGAGTCAGCCAACCACGGACTGTAATCTCTGAAACCGAGAAACAAAATAAATCTTTTCTCCTTTAAATTGTGTATGTCAGGTAGTTGGTCCCAGTGACAAAACGCTATTTAGTTTACATCATGGCTTTACCATGAGTGAACTTGGGTATCACTTGGCCTTGGTTTATTCATCTGTAAAATGAGGAGAATCATAGTACCTATATCATAGTATTGCTATGAGACATAAATGAGTTGTTTATAATGTAAAGATTTACAAGCATTTGGAATCTATTAAACACTATAGATTAGTTTTATCTCTTATTAACGTTTAGCCAGGCAAAGTGGACAAGCTTTGGTTCACTTTTGCCCTTGTATCTGTTCTTTCCTGTGGTCCACTTCCTGTGGTCCTCGTGGCTTGGGCATGCACAAGACCCATTTTATACTCTTTAATTTGGTTTTCAGTTCAAGGATCCATTCCTGAAAGCCATCTTTTATTTGTGCCTCTTGATTTGACCTTCCTAGAAGAAGGGATCTGATTGTTGGCTATTCATCTTTTTGGGGCCCAATCAGTCAAGAAAAGTTAGTTGGTCCTCCTCAAATCAAGCACACACACACACCCCAATCCAGTCATCTGAGATTGGGAAAACAGAGATAACAATTCCCTTTCTACTCAGTGGCCACTTAGATGGGAGTACAAGGGAGCCTGGGGGGGACAAAAAACCCTGTGCCTATCACACCATCTTTCCAAACAACCCCAGTCCTTTGACTTTCCAATCACAGATGGTTGCTGTCATTGCCCCATATGTGAAAAGAGTAATGTCTTTTCATGGCTATGTTTGCTCTCTACCTCCTTAAGCCCTTGTATCTGATTTCCTTTCCAGCCACTCCTCTGTAAATATTTCCTTTAAATTCCTATTTATCTCCTGGAAACAAAATTTGCAGCCAACTATTCAGTCATTTTTCTCCCTGGATTCCCTGAATCATTGAGCCTTCCCTCATAAAATCTCTCCTCTTGCTTTCCACGTGGCTAACCATTTTTACGTTCTTCCTGCTACACTCTTCTGCTTGTCCACTTCTCTAGTTCAACAGATTTTTAGGGTCTTGTCTTCTGTGTTAGACTGTAAGCTTTTAGATGACATTCTGCCAAATGAAAAACAGAACTGTGTGACCCTTGATAAAGAGAGGCTTACAGGTATTGATATAGGAATAGGGTGTGGCCTGACCTGGCTGGGAAGATGAACATGACCTTGGGGAGTGGCCTTGACCTGACGTCAGCCTGGGGCGTGAAATTCCAATCACCCCTCTTCTTACAGGATCGAGAAACTCTCACAAGAACAGAATCCAGATAAATGTGAATGGCACCACAAGTTCGCCCCTTCTCTCCCTTTTTGCCTTGTGCGCTTGCTCTCTTGCCCCCTTAAACCCCTCTGCCCCCTGCTCCCTAGCCCATGCTCTATCTTTAGCTCCCTAGCCTCCTAGGCCTTTTCAGATCCCTAACTGCAGCATCGGCTCATTATTTTATCCACCTGGCCAAACCAGTCTCCCTTTTGTTACTTAAATAAACTTTCTTAATGCTCTAAAATTTGCTCCTGCAATTCATTGCCTGCACGAATAAAGAACCTGGAAATATACTTTCTGAATTCCCCTTCCCCTCCGACAACAGTACTGCATAGGGAAGTGTCACGACATCCATTTTGCTATACAGTGAGGAATTCATTTTAGGGTATGACTCTACTCAGAGCATAACTAACTCTTCCCATGAAAAGGGTTCTAAATTCTTTACTCCTTTTGGTGCTGTGACTTCAGAGGCAAGGATATAAGAGGCAGCAAGTTTCCACCTGGCTCTTCTCTTGGAACATTTCCTCTTGGAACCACACTGTAAGGGAGCCCAGACCACAGAGAAGCCATGTGGAACTGTTGTGGCCAAGAGTGACAAGTATCAGCCCTCATCAACCAACAGTGGACATGTGAGGGAGGAAGCCTTCATTCGGTCTCCTCAGCACACAGTCCAGTGCACTGGAAACCCCAAATGACAGCTGTCTAGCTGAGCTGGGGTACCTTATAGCAGTGGTGACTCTTGACAGGAGTTTCGGCTTATGTTATTTATTCTTATTTCTGATCTCAAAAACAGGTGAACATTATAGCTGCAGAACACATATGAGCTACGTGTCATCATTATGGTCATTAGTGGTCTCAGTATGAGGCGTGTTGTGGAGTACATCACCTTCCTGTCCCCTGGGATGACAGAACATGGCACTAGGACCACACCCCCACCTTCTCTGCCATCCTTCCCACAATTGGCAGGGCTTCAGGTAATTTATTTGATATTATGGTGATTTGTAAATCTTGGCAAAGAAAATGATAGACTTTGCGATGGACAGGAGCAATCCCCTCAGAGCTCATCCTACACAGCATTATCCTTCTGCCTCAGGACTTTTGCTTCATATATTCTTTTGTGGTGAGAAAAGAAGATGGCAAATCCTTCTTGAGGGAGATAGTATCTGCCATGAGGTCTAAGGACAAAATGTACACATAAGCTGGATGTTCTTGTTACTCCATCTATGTAATTCAGTCCAACAAAAAGGAAAGTGTTAACTGCAGGGGCTGGGGGAGGGGACTGGAGTTACCCAGAGAAAATGCTTCAGGGGATGTCTTTCTATTGTCAGTCCATGAGAGGGTGGATCTGACACAGAAAACCCCAGCAGCAGTCTTAATAAACAAGGATTGACTAGCAGCACATGCTAATTACTGGTCCTCTTCAACAGAACGTTAGTCCGAAAACAACTCTCTTGCCTCCTTAATATCATTAGGCCAGTAGTATGACTTGCTTGAAGTCACAGGGACAATCAAGAATAGAGCTGAAACTGCAGCTACAAGCCTCCTGACTTCAACCTTATATCTCTGGGCTGTAAATGTAACTCTATTAAATTGCTCATTTTACCCTGACAATTTTCCATGGTTTAATTTTGGGGGTAAATGATATTTTGACTGAGTCTTTCAGAAGACAGCTAGCTTTTTACCTTGGGGTCAGTGGGACAAATTTGCCCAGTTGACATTATTCCAGGAGGACAGGGAAATATTATCCACCATGAAATTATGGTCAAGGTGACTTTTCTAAAAATAAAATTTTATGATGCCATAGAATCCTATTGGTGTCCGAACACTCATTACACTTTAGGTATTTATTTGACACCGGTCTTTGCGGTTAGACTTTGTTTCCTGTGAAGGTAGGAATATGGCGTTCATGTTCACCATTGGGTCCTAGTTTAGGGTTCTCGTGAGCTAAGGGCCTAATAAATACTTATGGACTATATGTGTGTCATCACATCACTTAAATGTTTCAAATGGCTTTCTATGTTCTACTGCCCTGGCAGACATGCCAGCATCCCACTTCCACCATGATCTTACTTCTGCTTACTGTCCAGACTTATTATCTTTCTCTTTATTTCCTTACATTACACGCAAGACTTACAGAATTCTTAGAGTTCCCAGAAGGCAAGCTGGTCTCCACTCCTCCCCACCCCTGACCTTTGCATTTTGTTCCCTCTTAAATATCCTTTACCCCTGCAGGCGGTGGGTGAATTCCTACTCTTCTGTAAATCACTTTGTCCCACTTCCCAACATTTAAGTCTCCCAGTTTCCAAAGCTTCATGTAACGCACACGTGGCTTGTGGCTCTTGTCAGTGTATTGCAATGATTGCTTACACTCTTTCTCGTCCACTAAAACATGACCCCTTGAAGAGCCTTTTAAAATTTATCTCAGAGATAAAATAATCTACAAGTATTTGTTGAATGAATGAATGAATGAAAAAGTGAAGAATTTCCCGTGGGAACCTTGGCATCACGAAGTAGCACTGAAATTTACTCGGCTCCTTCGTGGAAGTTTTCATTGTCCACCTGGTTTATTCTTTAGGCTTGCAAATTCTCCGGAGCTCTAGGTTCAGATTAAAAGTCTATCATGCACCAGTTTTCTGCTAAGGAGGACTCAGAGAAAATTCTTCAGGGTGGTTCATGCTACGATCCCCAGGAAATACAATATTTATCTTGCTCCTTTAAAACCCCCAATTATGTGGGTCTGGGTAACTTCTGGCTTCATTTGTACAGTGTTTTGCAAAACACCTCCACATGCATGCTCCTGTGGGTTTCATGACTCCCCTGCGGGGCAGCTAGTGTTCCGGAGACAGATGAGAAAACTCAGGCTCAGAGAAGATAAGGAACTTGCCTAAGGTCACACAGCTAACAGGAAAACTAGAACTAGAATGCAGTTCGGCTCTTTTTCTACCATGCTATAACCTTATGAAGGAACTGCTTAGAACCACACTCCTTGGATATCTCTCAAGAAAGCTCCAGAACTATCATGAGACGAGGCGTACATGGAGTATGCATGCATGTGCGCAGTTAGGGCGTTTGAGCATGTCTTGAGCTAGAGGTGCTGCCAAAGCTCTGGTGTACCCGCTTACTCTTACCAAGTGTGGCACAGGGAGTGCTGGCCCGTGGACCTTCCCTTGCATACCAGGTGGGTGACTCACCTAAAAAGATGTCACAGATTCCGTGTAGGTTACCAATTTTTAGGAATTCTTTTCTTCCTTTTGTCTTTCCCTCACCATTTACTTAGAAGTAGGCATACAGGTTGATTAAGAAAAGTGGATTGAGAAAAGCTGGGTTCCTCTTTGAGGCACCCTCTTGGACAGTTTCCTTCATCTCTGCCTGTGCTCACTGGAGCAGCCTGTCAGGAACTTCTGGTTACTTGTTGCTCGGCCTGGGGATGAACAAACTGAATACACAGACTCTGGACATGATGCAAGACAGTCCGCTGGGGCGAGGGGGGAAATAGACTTCATCAGTTTATCTCAGCGTTTCCAAATGTCTATGTTGTGTATTTATAACACTCAGCATGTTAATTCAGTAATTTATGTCACAGTACACACACATACATGTATGTATATAATATGTCCTCAATTTTACTTTTTTACTAATAACAATTCCTGGTTAAAATGATGCCAACCATGGTCTTAGAAAAAGGAAAGTCATGCTCTGAGGCAAGATCTCACATCTTTTTATATTTCTGTTTTCTGCTCAGAAAGCTACGGGCTCCTTGGGATGGCAATTGCTGGTATAATCTCTTTTGACCTGATTGCCCTAAAAGGCCCAGTGCAGACACTTGCTCCCTGTCCTTGGATGCCTCATCCCCTTCATGAACCCCTTGGACATTTGGGAAGAGCCAAGAAGCCAAGAGAAAGGAGAGGGAAGGGTCTCTCCTTGCTTTGGTGACTCCTGCCCGCATGGATGGCTTTACCAGAGACAGCCAGTGCCTTTCTTCATCCCAATTCTATCATCAGCCTGTCCCAGCTTCTGGGAAATCGTGCTTCCAATTTTTTTTTTCCCCCCAAATAACCCAGAACAGGGAGACTCAGTCTGAAATCACGAACTCCTAACCTCCATGTTTATTCTGAAACTTGAAGGCTCTGCTGACTCTAAATAATCCATATTTGATTGGAAAAGACAAGCAGAGCCTGCAAAGGGTCGCGGGAGATGCCCTAAGGCTGCTTTCCTGACCACAAAGCATTTAAGGTAACTGGCAGGGACAGCTGTACTCTCAGCGACTCAGTCTCGGTCCCGGGACCGAAGCCTCAGGAGACAGGGCCTGTGGCCACGCGCTCTACATGCGGCGCTCCGCAGCCGCCAGGGAGCTGGACAGACAGAGGTCTTGCCCTGGGAGCTCAGCCTTCAGCTAACCCTGTCCCTTCCGCTGTGCTGGACAGAGTCTGCCCCTGTTAGCAGGCGTGTGTGGGTCTTCACGGCTTGCAAAAGTTAGGTAGATTATTTGGTCATACAATTCTAGTTAAAAAATAATCCCCTGTGGCACATAAAGACACTAACAATTTAGAATATTGGTCATTTTTTTCTCTTAGTTTAATTCCTCAGAAATTACCTATTTTCATTTTCACTCTAGTTTTATGGATACAACTAAGCCTAGGATGTTTGTGCCCACCCCTTAACTTGCCCCGCCCCGCCCTCCCCTACCCTGCCCCGCCCCGCCCCACGTATGAACACACTCCCATCCCTCATACTCTCAAATCTTGCAGAACTTCTGACTCTTGCTTGGTCCAAGATTTTACTCAACAGTACCCATGTTTAAAATGAGAGAAGAGAAACACAAGGTTAAATGTGTACAACAAGACCCTCTTAAGTGACCACCCCATAGAAGACTTTTTTTTTTTTGTACTGGATATCGAACTCAGGGCCTTGTACTTCTGAGACAAGCGCTCTAACCACTGAACTAAATCCCCAGCAAGACTGAGTCTTTGAAATATATGAGGGCTAAATTCTACATTCCTTGATTTGACTTTTTAAAGGTTGTTTACACTTTTTAAACCTTGAGCTATTTATTTGCAGAGCTAGTTCCAACTTTACCCTGAGGTAGGTTACGAGTTCTCAAATTCACCTGATTCCGACCCTGTCCTGGTTACCACAGGAGACTCATTTAACGTCTGGGAAAAATAACATTTTAGGCTTGCTCATTAGGAAATAATATTTCTGGTTCATTTTTGCAATGGCATCATGGACACACAGGAAACACACCAGGTTGCTGATCCAGAAACCTGAGGCTAGAAGAAGAAACCAGAAGAGGATGGTGATAATCTGTTCCCTTTTGATGGCATCACACAGGGTAGGCAAACCCTGGTCTACCTTCTGAGCCTCCCAGGAAGACACAGCCAGTCTAGGCATGGCTCTCTGTTTTGTTGTTGCCATTGTTTATTTTTGAGACAGGGTCCCATTACATAGTTCAGACTGGCCTTGAACTATGTAGCCCTGGCTGACCTTGAACTTGAGGCGATCCTTCTGTGTCAGCCTCCCGAGTGCTGAGATTACAGGCATGTACCACCAGGCCCAGCTTCACTCCTTTTATATTTGATGACACCTTGCACCAGCAGGGGTTCCTCTGCTAATCAAAAATCTTTCATACTGAGATTCTGAAAGGAACATTCTGAGTGCCTGCTATGTGCCAGGTACCAGGAGGTTTATCTGCGTTGTTTCATTCAATCCTTAATCAAGCACTGAGGGAAGTGCCATTCTTACCTCTTTTTGCAGATAAGGAAGCTAAATTCAGATAGGTTTGGTAACTTGGCTCTGAATCAAATAACGAGCTAGTGGCACCATCTACATTTGATTGTTTCTAGACTGAACCCAGTTTGTGGTCATTCTAATGGACTGCCTCTGGTTTAGAGTCCATTTCTTGTGTACAAGATCCTGAGCTAGAGGGAAGAGAAGGTTTTTTTTTTTTTTTTTTTTTTTTTGAGGCAGGGTCTCGCTGTGCAGTTTGGGTTGTCCTTGAACTCACTATGTAGCCCAGGCTGGACTCAAATTCCCAGTGATCTGCCTGCCTCAGCCTCCCTAGTGCTGTGATTAGAGGTGTGTGCTACCATGCCTGGGTCCTGTTTGGCTTTCTTAACCAATAATTAGCTTTGAAAAGGCCCTGAAGACACTGTTCATTGAGTACAAAGGGTGAATAATTGAGGTCTCCCTGGCTGTGGGGCAGAGATCTCCACAGCCAGACAGACTTGTTCTGGGCCCTGCCCTCTCTTGTCCTGATTTTCTGTGCCCCCTGATCCTGAGTGCTTACCTGTCACCTCCTCCTGTCTTCCACTGCAGCTTCTGATTCCCTGGGAGGTGTGGAGGATGAGGTGGTCCCTCCAAAGGCCTTCGCCTGACCTGCACTTTCCTGTGCGTTCTAGTTTGCAGGTCTGCCCTCCTATCACTTTAGCAAAATGCTCTGGGATTTTAAACCTTTCAACCTTTGATGGTCAAAGCAGAAACACTACTGCTTTTCTATTTGTGTAGAATAAATAGGGAATAATGTTATGAGCCGTCGGTCTAACTGTGCTGAATAGCATTTCTTCATGACTACAGGTTGAGCAACCCTTATGCGAAATGCTTGGCAGAAATGTTTTGAATTTTGGATTTTCTTTTTGTGTTTTGAAATACTTACATATACATAATATCTTGGGAATGGGACCCACGTCTAAACGCAAAATTCGATTGTTTCATATGTACTTTATACGCATACACCAAAGGTAACTTTGTGTAAATTTTCAATGTACCTGCACTTTGACTATTGATTCATTACACGAAATCGGGTGTGGGACTTCCCACTTGCAGTGTCAGGTTGGAACTCAAAACAGTTTTGAACTGAAAAAGACGTTTTGTATTTTGGAGCATTTTAGATTTTAGGTTGTCAGATTAAGAATGCTCAATCTCTGTTTTAAAGTGAGTATACACAGATATTTTTGTATATATACCTTAAGATTGGGATGGAACTTGCTCAACAAATGGAATATGAAGGCTAATGGTGGGCCTAGAATTTGTTTTTACTTTTTTTTTTTTTTTGGTGCTGGGAATCGAACTTGGTTTTACTTTTTGAAGAAGTGCATGCTTTTTAAATTTATTTATTTACTTACTTTCTTTTAGTATTTATTTATTTTTTGAGACAGTATCTGACTATGTAGTTCAGGCTGGCCTTGAACTCACTAGGTAGTTATATAGTCCAGGGTGGCCTTGAACTCATGTCGATCCTCCTGCCTCAGCCTCCCAAGTTCTGGGACTACAGCCATGCACCACCATGCCCCACTAGTGCATGCTTTTTTAAAATGTTGCACTTCAAATGAGATATATGCTCTTCAATCTTTTTCCCTCTAATTACCCTTTCTTAACAGTACACCTAGAATAATCTTTCTAAAACATACACCTTATCACTCCTTATAAGACTACAGTAACTCATCACTGCATGTTACATGCAGCAGTCATAACAAGGCTTTCTTAGGAGGCTGAGGACGTAGTTCAGTCATACAGGACTTGCCCAGCATACACAAGGGCCTGGGTTCAATTCCTGGCACTGCGAAAAGAAAGCAAAAAAGAAAGACAGACTTGCCCTGTGACTCTTCGGCCATTATTCTTTCACACTTCCTCTAACATCCAAGTCTTGGCACACACTGGTCTCTGCCTCTAACACACTCTGCTTCGCCCTTCCCATGCCGCACAGTTCTCCTTTGCCTGATTGCTATTCCTCCTCCGACCCCCATCCCCATGAACGAGGTCGCGGCCTGTGATGCGCTCTCCTCTTGTCCCTTAGCATCATGTACCACAGTCACACGTTCATTTGGCATCTCCCGCGTCAGCCCCGTGAGGGGTGCGGACAGGCCTGTCTTCCTCACTGCCGCATCCCCCTGCGGCACATGGGATGTGGCACACGGTGGCACTCAGTAAATATTTATTGAATGAGTAAATGTACCAATGACACCTCCAAAATCTTCTGAATTGCTCATCAGAACTGATTAAAGCACTTCAGAGCTACCGGTACCTCAGCCAGCCGGTCCCGTTGGCATCCCTCGTCTTGACCCCGGGAGGCGCTCCGCCGCCATCTGGAAGCCTTCCACTACCGAGCTTCTTGCCTTACCTGGAGTGAGCTGCCAGTTTCCCTGCAAACTCGGAGCCAAGTATTTGGGTAACTCTTCTAAGCAAGGGAATTCTTAAAACATGACTGTGTCAGGTCTTGTGATCTGAAGAATCGCGTTCAAGTAAAGCTGGTGCTAATGTGTTAACCTCCTCAACTGTAGACTCAGAAGCTGTCCTTTGGCATATATTTTGGCTACTTCTGGTTGCAGAAGTAGCCAAACTCAGTTTCTGGATGCAGATCTGCCTGTATTTTACACAGATACCTGCTCTCAAACTGGTTCCGCTACAGCAGTGGTCTTCAGATTTTAGTTTGAACCCCTTCACTTTCCTGCCAGGAGACATTAGGTATTGGCTGGAGGCATGTTTGCTTGCTACAGTTCAGGAGGGGGTTGCCACAGACCACTAGCGGGCTGAGACCAGTGATGCTGCCAAACATTCTATGACACATAGAGCAGTCCCCACAAACAAACGGTCTGGCTCAAATGCCAGTAGAGCCAATGTGGGGAAGCCCCACGTTGAGGTGACATTCTGTACATACATGAGCTCACAGAACCAGGCCCTAGTTATCTGTGTCATGCTTTCCAAAATGTACAGAAACAAAGCAGAAAATAGTAAGTTGAAACATAGTAAGAAGGCTGGGGCTCTTCGTCTGCCTGATATTGGAAAGCCAGATGTGCAGCCTCTGTCTCAAACAGAATAATTTAAAATGTGTAATTTTCATAGGTAGATTCTTACTATAGATTGATGAATCTCTTATGGAAATCTTGTAACTGAACAAATTCTTGGGTGTGAAAAAGAGTTTCAGTGAAGTCAAAACCATATTTGTTTTTCACATTGAGAATGTTCAGGTCATTTTCTTTTCCTAATATAATCTCGTGGACAAAAATACCCATTTGAAATGCAGATGAAATGTAAGCTGTGTCTTTTCTACATAGGCATTCCAGTGTACTCACACTTAACTCATGAAGGCATGATGTTACAAAACACAGTTGTATATTAATGAAGCCATATGGCATCAGGTTTTCCAATTTATAGACAACTTTGCATTTACATAACAAATTATTAAATCAACCATTTTTCCGGTTTATAAAAGGTCACTGAAGTACACACACAGTGTGTATAAAGCAGATAAGGCTGATAATACATATGTACAGTAGAAAAAAATTAATCTTTCATTTTTGAAGATAATGCTTTATATATATATATTTTCTGTATCAGACTCCCCACTGTTAGCAGGATATACCATGCTTCAGTTGTTTATTGCTTTTTGGCTCACTGATTTAATATTCACTTCTGGGTTGTTTACATATAAGAATTACTAATATTCTTATCTCTTTGGCTAATGCAACTATGATAAAGTGAATGAAAGAAAGAGACAAACTAATTCAGTATTATAGTTATGGTTGGTTGATATCTTTTGTTCATATCCCCAAATGAATCAAGTAACACACAACTTATTTTATACACGCCACTGAAAAGTCTTGAGTCTTGCATCATATCATTTGGGCATAAGTGGGTGAAGTAAACAAGATACTGAATTTTCAGTAAGGTCTAGAATCTTGGGTTTCTTTTCAGAAAGAACAAAACACAAACATTTTGAGCATTGTAGATTTTAAAAACCTTAATGCAAAATTGCTTGTGACTTGCAAGGGGACACTGAAAATTGATACAAAAGCTGCTATCATGGTCTGAAATAAAAAAGGAATCAATTCATAGGATATGAGAATCCTCCTAAAATTTAAACTTCACAGAAAGTGAAATAACAGCCCTCTGCTCTTCCCACAATTCTACAGTGTCATGTTTAAGTAAAAAAGCTATGTTTACTTAAAAAACAGACATAGCAAAAACTCAAAGTAGGGGTCTAAATAAAAGACTAAACGTGACCCATGATATCACGAGGGATGAATGTTCTCAAAGCATTTTCATACATAATGCGACTGAAAAGTACAAACCAAAAATGTTCCTTTAAATAAATAAAAACCTTGGACTGTTTTTAATGCTACGAACAAGACAAACCACACAAGAGCTGCTCAGTTAATATTCAGTCATTGGAAATACTCTTTAAAAAACTACTGAGATGTGTAGTTTATTCTCCATGTGCTTCCTAGGGCTGTTAGGGTCACAAAATTAAATTTCCTTTTTCCTGCAGGAACTATTATGTTCTTTAAAGGAGCAAAAAAACTTTCATTCTGTTCCCATTCTTGGATTTGTTTTAAAAAAGTTTATTTTAGGGAATTAAAAATGTACTAACATAGAAGGGCTAGCCTTCATTTTTAAAAAAATGAATTGGCTTCAGTACAAAGAGAAAGAAATGGTTTTCTGGGCAGAATTGAAGTATGAGTGACCAATTTTTAATTGTAAAGAAGGTGCAACATCTAAAAAAATGTTAAAGCACTCCATGACCTAAAATGCTAACAATATTTACATTAACTGCTTACATGAAACCATTTAGCTGTAAGAGAGAGGAAAAGCCTCACATGGACTGACAGCTACACCTAGCGTCACATCAAAGCCACACGCAACCAGTGAAGTCACGGGCAGGAACATACTTTACACTGTCTACTGATGTAAAGTGTACGATTGCGGGGAAGCACAAACCGAATTCACTCAAAACACCAAAAAAAAAAAGGTTTGGTTGCCTCAAACTCAGTCTGAAGACAGAAAGGCAAAGGCTAAAAACATCTTCATATATCAACACTTAACACACATACAGACACACCCAACACACAAACACATACATATGCCTATCTGTGAGTAAACACATTGTATAGACAAAACGGTAGAAAAGCAGGTTGATGCAAAAAATGAACACCAATGGTTTAAATGTATCAAATATATCAACTTAGAACAAAAATATGTTAACTAAACTACATAAACATTTGCTTCTTGTGACTGTATAAAGGGCCTGGCAGGTCAGCCCAGTAATTCAGAAAGACAGAGCAAACCTACTCCTGAAGAACAGTGCTTGCTCCAGGCCACGAATCTGTGTGCGCAGTTTGCTCCCTCGGGCTTGAGGGCAGGGGCGAAGCGGGTACAGGAGGAACAGAGAGGCACAGGGGACCAGTGAGAAGAACTATGAACTGCTGCTATCAGAAGTGAGCCCAGGAGGCATGCTCTGTGCTGTGGCCCCAAGAAACTGACTTGAGGAGTGAACTTGGTCTCCTTTTTCCTGAGTGACTGGAATTCTGCTACCTGACAGGACTAAGGAGGTGGGGCAGGGGAAGGGGAAGGGGAAGAGGAGTGGGGAGGTGGTGGCGTCCAGAGCCACTTACTGACAGCCTTGGGCTGCTGAATGAGCCCCAGGCAGTGCTCCAAGTGGTTTGTGGGGTGGAGCCTGGTGGTTCCCAGAAAAAGGGACAACAGATAGCTTTTTGTGATGACCATACACTGAAGTTAGGCTGGTGGCCTGGAACTTCACTTATCCCCCTTGGGGCAGGATTATGCCACCACCAGGAAAAATTGTGGAAAAAAGATGGAAGATGATGTTGTGCTCCGTTTCTCATTAATTACCTTGTACTTTACAATGGCTCACAGTTTTAGGTTTGTATACTTGTAGTATTTTCTCTCTACGTTTGTTTCACATTTTTTTCTTACTTAATATAATATAAATAATTTGATTAATAGATTTAACCTGCATGTTTCAGCCACATTTATATATATATAAGAATCTGTAAATGGTATAAATAATTCTTTAAATAAAATAAATCTGATATGTTACATAATACTGATAAAAAAATTACCATCATTAATAATTTTGTAAGCCACCTTAACTTCTGGGTGAAGTAATACTGATGAATGGATATGAAATTTGCTTTCATGATTTGTACCTATTTTTGCCACTATAAAGAAACTGAACTACAATCACTCTTACCTCTGATAACAGTTTCAAAGTGGGGCTTTTGTTTCCATGTGTGGAAATAGAAATTTTACCTTGTCAGATACCATTTGCAAAAAAACTTTAGTTCTGAGCATCAGTGGTGGTAAGATACCTAGTTTAACAGGTGGCTATCAAATACTAACTACAGAATTGACTGAGTAAAATAGTCCATCTAAGTTTTTTTTTATAAAACTTATTCTATTTTAAAACTTAGGTAAAAAAAATACGCAACAAATGGTTGCAGATTCTGAATTCTTAATTTAGACCTGTGAGCCCTCATCCCTTTAGAAATCTGCAAGGTTGCAATTTCCTAGCTACCCAAAATTGAGTCCAGTGCTTTCAGGCAAGGTTCATTCCAAATAGACAATATAAATGGACACTCAGTTGTGTGTAGTGTATGTCATAATTCAGATATTACATCATCATGCCTCTTCTCTGCTGTTAAATACAAAAACAGCATCTTTTACATTATCATAGAAAAGCATTTAGGATGTATTTTTATTTATCACTTTACACTGGTAGTCTCTGGTAGGTGTACTCCATAGAAACCAAAGAATTTTGTACACTATTTCTTTGTACAATAAAAGATAAAGTGTGCATTAGGTACGCTTGTACATGACAATATTGTACAGTATTTACAGTTTTGATATCACCATGAAATTCTGTATTTTCTATATACAACATTGAAAATTCTTCAGAAACATTTGGACTATTTCTTTAATCATAATTGTAGTGTTATAGAAAAAGAGTTGCTCAGTAATCTCTTGACCATTCATCACTCTCATCATACAGGGATTATGACTGATTCTTCCAGCATCCACTATCTTTCCTCATCAAAACACTTGTGTATCACTATTTCTTTTAGCACCCTGTTGTGGTGGTAGCTATCTGCCAAAGTTTAAATATTGATATAACAGTGGCCATATCAATACTTATATACAGATACAAGTGTGCACGTCCCTTTGATAAACACTGCACATTAGTAGAGTAGTCTCTGTTATCTGGAGATCTTCCTCCTCTTGGGCTTGGGGGGTCTCATTTGTCTGTCTCCCTGTGGGATTTGGTGAACCTGGAAATAAAAAGGTAGAAAAAAACCAATAACAACAGAGGTTGAAATCATAAACACCATGTGATTTCTGATAAAGAAACAGGTTAGGGACCAGACTCCGGCTTTTACTTTCAATCACAATATCCTGAGGCATTTAAATTTTTTACCAAGACCTCAGTGTGCTCACAGTCAGTGAAAAGGATGATGAATACTAGAAACTGATAAGCAGAGAAACACTCTGGGGATTCTGGCCAACAGTGGAGCACAGGGATGAACTAGTGATGGTGCAGCTTTTAGGCCTGCTGTGTTGTGGGTGCCCTCAGTTTACCACCACTGAGCTAGAGCAAACTAACTGCAAGGAATGCAATATGCATTTGCTATCTCCACTGTATATTTAAGACTAAAATAAAGCATTTCTTGCCAGAAATCCTACATGACCAATCTCACTGGAGCCTGGAAAAGTGGGTAAATACACACCAAACATGTTGTCTTTTCTATTTTATCACCCTGTTCATTTTACAGCTACCAAGAGGTGTCAAAGATCACATGAACATGCACACACAGCTCAGCCCAATGATGTTTGTTTATGAAAAGAATAAGGATGGAAAATAGGATATCACTACCGTCTGTGGGCAGGTCTGAGCTTCTGTAGTCTGGAAGAGCAATTAATACAACTTATCTTTATATGCAGGGACTAGCAGCACTTAAGGCTATGCATCAGACTAAGCAGGGGTTAAGCAATATTGGAGCATTAGATAGCAGGTATGACTTGGAGGGGCAGAGGGCAGGTGACTACAACACAGCCACTGACAGGCGGGAGTAAGGTCAAGAGCCAGGAATGGCAGGATAGGCCCAAGGCAGTAGTATTGCAAATGCCGAACCACCAGTATTTGGACACAAGTTCATGGTAGCATTTCCCAATTTCCGTGGTATAATTACTTCCACCATGACCGGTTTTAGCCTACCAATGTGATATCACAGACTTTACAGCTAGGAACAGATCTACATAGTCAGCTCTTGAAATTCACTACAAGTTGGTTCAATTACACACTTTTAAAACAGTGGTCAGGGCTTGAGGTGTAGCTTGGTAGCACAGTGCTTGTCTAAGGATGTATGAGGCTCTGGGTTCAATCTTCAGCAACACAAATACACACACACACACACACACACAGAGTTTAGAGCAATGCTATTCGGTCAAATGCAGAAGGCTTTTTAAAACATAGTACTTAAAAATTTTAAATAATGTTTATGAATTTCCCAAACTGCCTCTTCCCCTAATTCCCTCCATAAATATTTAAAACAAAATACTATAACTGAAAGCCATAGCCGAAGGCTTTTTAGAATTGAAGAAAGATGTCTTTACCTAGACTGCAAACTACTGTAGTAATCTGTATACAAAATGTGGCCCAAAAGGTTATTTTGTCTAGCCATATGGCATTTTGATATTTGAGAAATAGTTGCAATAGTGAGAAATTTTACTTCTAGACTTCTGCCTTCTTAGGAAAAAATGAGGAGATCTTGCAACACGGGTACGTTTCCTCATGGCTAAGAGCTCCTGGAGCACGGAAAGAGGACCTTCTGGAGAGACCGTGTGTCTCCGAGAGAGCATCTGAGCCTGGTTACATGGCCTTTATTACTCTTGATGGCCTGTTGGTCACAAAGGCCAAATGCCTTGATGCAGAGAATAGTGACATTATGGCCAAGTCCATTTTCTCTTTTTCCTGAGGACACATCATATACTACATTTCCTACTCCACTTGAGTTAAGAAGGCCATATAATTGACCAAGCCAATGCAAAATCAGAAGAAATGGTGAATTTCCAGGCCTGGCCCATAGAAACTATGCTGAAAGTCCTCTTCTCTTTTTTCACTATGCTTCTCTTTTTTCACTTGCTAGGCTGGATGCGAAGGCTGTACAGAGCACTTTGGGGTCAGGCGGAGTGGTGGATACTAGACAGAGAAAGAATGGGCCTCTGAATGACTGTGTACAGCAACAACTTCCTCAGCCAGCAGCAGGCCCATGCAGCAATGGCTTTGCTGCGTTGAATTTCTAAGACTGGGAGTTGCAAGCCTATTGCAAAGTGCATCTTGGTTGGCTTGTCTCAATCCCCTTGAATTGCTGTTGCTGTCAGACCTGATCCACTTTGCTTCTGAATTACGTGTGTGGCCCTAGAAGACATTTGAGTTTTTAATCCTTGCTTTAGGCCTTAATATAGTTCTACCAGGAAATTTAGTATCTCAAGGCCTCAGTCCACTAATATGACAAATGATGTATTGATCACAAAAATCTCGAAATTCCACATCAATCCCAATATTTTGAGAATTTCTAGTTTCCACCTATTATTGAATAGTCATCGGATGAGTTGTTGGAATTCATATTACTTTGTTCACTGAAGGTATCAAGGAAAAAAAGTACTTTTATTGCTATGCTGCCTTAGATAACTCAAACTTTTATAGAGATTACTAAAGTTATATTTGAGTGTTTACATGAGTTGATACATGAATTAGAGGATATGATAAAATTTCTTACATTCGACATTATTATATGCACAATTCATTAAAATGTAAGGAAAACATAGACAACAGTTCTTTAAAACCAGGGTTTATAGCTTACAATTTGACAACAAAATTTTGTGCTACATATTTTATTTTTAGGTAAAGAATAGAAATGAAACATGGTCTATATACTCTTGATCTTGCTGCAGCTTTTTGATTTCACTTTTTTCCAATGGACTAAGTGAGATTTGTATTACTGAATATTTAGGTAATAGTAATGGCCACTGCTATCCATATGGTCAAATGAAGAAGGCTATGGTTTGCACTTCAACATATTGTTGCTTGCATTTTAAAATAATGTTACATAAGAAAATAAAAGTTGGGTTGGGGATTTAGCTCAGTGGTAGACTGCTTGCCTACCCTGAGTTAGATCCCCAGCACCAAAAAGAAGAAAACAGAAGTTACTTATCTCAGAAAAAAGACAGTTAATACTGCTATATTACTTTTCCTTAAATGACTCTGAATCTTTCCTGATAAGAGTCTTTTTTCCTAACCCAGTAATTTAGTGTTGCTACGTGAGTTGCTTGACAATATTTGAGAGACTTTGCCAAAAAGTATAATACAATTTATTTTCAAAGAAACACAGTATAATGGAAAAATAAATCAACTTACACTCCCAGACATTTTGTCCAGTTCACTCATGGCCTCATGAATAGCAGCTTCTAAATGGTTATTTAGCTTTCCACTTCTGGAATTAATGAAGACAACACACCAGATTAATAAATTAAAGAAACAAAATCTCGACTTAATTCCCTAATAAGAACACAAAAGTACCAATTCCACCGGAGAAAGTCTATTTATATTCACATTTGAAAATTTCAGATGACAAAACATCACTCTGGGATTTTCACCATTGCATACTAATGATTAAAGTCACAAAATTAAAAAAATTAAACATGTGAAGTGGGGGGAAATAGATCCTTTTCCTTTCCACACACTTTTCCCACAATCTGGTGACTCTGGAAGAAAGCTGGGCCAGGGGCCTCCTTCCCACCAACGTGGCTCATCCTCCGGAATCCAGCCTGCCCTTCCTGGCCGGTAGTCTGGCTGTCTCTCTCAGACTCCCGGGCTCCATCTCTGTAAGAGTGGAGGGCCGAGCTGCAGGCTCTGGCCACTAGGGAGCGCCCTCTGCCCTCTCTGGAGCATCCTGGTTTCCGGAATTGAGCAAGTAAAGGCTGAAATTCTTGTGCACTTTCCAGGTGGGAAACAGCTGATTAACTTGCTACACCTGAGGCTCCAAGCCTGATCCCCACCACACTGCCCTGCAAACTAAAATGCTATAATTATCTGAACAGATAAAGAAGGTTGGTCTTACGGTGCTTACCACTCCTTTGGCCTTTTCTCTGTACTCAGTATTTCACTGCACATGTTTGGCTTGAAACACACACACACACACACACACACACACACACACACACACACACATGCCCCCACATACCCCACATATATATATGTAAAATTTTAAAACTTAACGTCTATGAGATTGTTATACTGATTTCTAAAACCAGAGAAATCCACAGCATCCACCTTTGTGATTATGCATTCTTTGCCCATTCTGTTAACTTGTTTTTTCTCCTTTATGCATATAAACAACTACCCAATTATTCCAAACACTAAGGTGATTCATTTCCTGTATCCTGTTGGGACACTTACTAGAAAAGCTGAAGGGGTAAACCTGTTCATGATAGGCTCTTAGCATGGCTAAGTGTTAAATTCTACCTCAGCATCTACATGAAGACTGGAAATTCCCAGCTGTGAAAGAATTTGGCTCACAGTCCCATTCAGTTTGGCTAGCATAGTGTTTAAAAACATTTTGAACTTCCAGGGAATGCCTTGAGATGTAGGCTTTTGCTCACCCCAGCCCTCACTATGTTTTATCCTCAATATAATGTGATGGGAGAATTTATGTGTCACTTCTTTCTATACCTTAGAGAACTCTGATTTCCATCTCTGAGTATTATATCTGTAGGCACACCAGAAAGGGTACGTATAGTTTCTAAAGAAAAATATCTGTCTAAAGCCAGCATGGGTGGTCCTGCATTTTGGAAAATATATATGCACCTTTAGGCATGATGGGTAAAATTAATTGCATGAATATTAACATTTAATTACAAATAATTTTTGAAAGAAATAGTCATAAAATGTTTTACCCAACTATAAAAAATTCAATAACATTACCATTAAGGGTATAAAAATGATTCAACATCAACTTGAATGAAAAGTTAGAATTTTAGGAATGTTGTCTTTTTGTTCTTCAATAAGATATTTTAAATGTCTATAAAACCTTACATTAATTTAGGTGAAATTAGTACAATATAATGTCTTCACTTTAATAAACTAGGACAGTTAATAGAGGGAGAATTTACTACTTTTAGAAAAGAGAATAAACATATGGATGTGGAACATGAAATTATTTGAATATATATCACAGGAAATCAAGAGGAGAAGACAGACTTTCCCAGATGGCAAATCTGTAGAACAGTTTTCACACTAACTGGCAAGGTCAAGGAAGAATTAACTTAAAAATGAAGAAGCAGCTCCATGAGTTCATGAAATGAGCAATTAGTTAAAATTTAGTCTTACAGTCTAAAGGGCCTTCCCATAGAGTTCTCACTACTATTTTGTATTCCCCACTGACATATAAGGATAAACATTTTTACTAATGGACACTTTAAAACTTACTTGATTAAGCAATATGTGTTCATATAATCACATTTCTAACTATTAATGTTGATAATTGCCACTTTTCATATTCATTGCCTGTATTGTCACACATTATCCTTATCTTCATTAATAAAAAAAAACAGGTACAGATTTGTGAATGATACAAGAAGCAAGGGGGAGTTGAGAGCTGCATGTAACTCTACATGGTCAGTTTAGAATAACTGTGACTCACTTTAGGTGAACAGGACCAGTTAGAGTGAGACCTGAAAGCAAAAAACTCTAAACTCTAAATATCTAATCCATAGAGAAAGTATGAAGACTCAAGAAAATTTAACAAGCCAAGTATCATTTTTGGTTTTAAAATGAAATTGTGACATTTTACCACTTAACATTTTCCAGGTTTATAAAAACTCGAGTTGCCAAAAAGATTGTATGTACAGATAGAAGATTTGATTCTCCCTGAAATGAAAATCATAGCATATCTAAAAGCTGTAGAATCTTTTTCTTTAATAAAGTGATTTCTGCATTTAAGTACAAAATTACTCTGAGTAATGTGTTAAATAAATGCTAATTCTTATGTGATTAGGATGTAATTAGTACATCAGTTTAAAGATACTTATTTATTATACAGTTTGACTTAAGATGTTAAGGATTAAAATGACTACACAAAGTTCTAAACATCTAATACGGTGGTAGAATGTTTCACCTAGCATATATACTACATAATTTTGTCTCTTTTACCTGCATCTATAATAAAAATATTTATTTACTAAATATGATTTGCCCAGTGCTGTTTTGATGCTTTCTCTATATTATCTATAATAAGCCTAAAATACAAATTGATATACTTATTTTAGAAATGGAGGATTTAGGCGCAGACAGATTAAGCAACATAACCAGGGACACACAGTTTATAATGTGCCAGAGCTAGGACTTGACCCCAAGTTAAACACCAACATCTTAATATTTTTGTTCCAAATTTCAACTACCTGCCTTTTTTCAACCTTTTCTGCTTTTCTTCTTCCTCAGTCTACAAAAATCTTTGCCATCTTAAAAATTCTCTTCTTGTTATTCTTAAGAATTTTTCACATGGGTGAAAAGGAGAACAAATAATCTATACCTGCTTTTTCTATTCTCATCTCCTCCTCAACCCACGACCACTTTGTATACCCACCATGGGCTGGGAACTTTCCACTAAGGTCACCAATGCCTCCAAATTGCCCCATGCCCCAGTGTTGATTTTTCAGCTCTCATCTTATTAAACAAGACAATACCTTGTCTTTGATCCTTTTATCATCCAGAAAAATTTCAACCTTTGTCTTCTAAAACCTACTGCCTTCTTCTGGTTCTCTTCCTCCTTTCCGATCACTCTTTCTTTTTTTTTTAATTTTTATTTTAATGGTACATTTTCAATATACATATTGATAACATTCATCATTGGGGATTTGTACCTGTACATGATATACCTTGTTGCTCCGATCACTCTTTCTATCCTCATTCTAATCAAGGTTCAGTTTTCCTGGCCTTCAATCTCTAGCCATTCTTCACACCGATCAAAGTGTCTTGGTGCAACTGCAGCATTTTTACATCATCAGATACCTCCTCTCTCAGGTTCAGACTTAGGCGTCCAACCTATTCCATGGGCACCCCAAAGTGCACCCAACAGCTTTCCCTGTATCCTCCATCTAAGACAGTGTTTCTGCCGCTCACCAAACCACCGAACCTAAAACCCCAGAGTTGTCCTTGACTGTCCACTGTCCTTCATATTCTGATCAATCACCATGTTCTGTCATTCTTACCTCCTAATTTTTCATGACCACTTTCCTTCTTTTCAATTTTCTTAACATTCATCTTCCTATACATACCCGTTGAAAGCAAAAATCCAACCACTTGCCCCTTCGGGCGCCGCTAATAAGATAAAGATTCTACTGGCTGTGCCTAAGCCCTTCATGATTTAGTTTCGGCTTATTCCTCTGGCCACAGTCTTTTAACTACCTGCCTCTGACACGTTCCCCCAAATCCAACTGCTCCTCTCATCTGAACACGATTCCACCCCACCCCACCTTGGTCTGGGTAATACCTATGGAATGTGTAAGGCTTCTTGAGTCAGATACTGTCTTTAGGAACCACTTTTTAAAACCTGGGTTTAATGTCATTTCTCTATGCTCCTCAAATACATCTGTTATGTAATTTCAACTAATTATTTAAGCTATTTGGGTTTTAGTATCCTCATTTGTAATTGGGCTCGGTAATTATGGCCCATTTTGTGATTGGGAGAATAAACTAATGGACTTGAAATTACATGTGCAAAATGTACAGCATTCTACAGGGCATCTACAAGGCAAGTCAGTTTGCTCAGACAATGGTATGATAAATAAAGCTGTTTTTTCCTAACATTGGCTTTACATTTTCTTCTTTTACTTCTACAATCTATACTCTGAGTTTATGGATATCATGAGAATTCCTTTTGATAGTGCTCATATTAACTCACCACAAATAGTAAATTGGCTTTGAAAAAACCAGTTTGTGGTTGGTTACTCATTAACTTTTAAAAACTGCTATGTAGAAAATGAATGGGAAAATAATCCCATTCATTTCAAGGCAATGTATCTGCGTATTTGGAGAAGTGATTTAATTTCTATGTTATCAACTCTGTTTTCCACATAATACAAGTAACTGGCATATTTCATTGGTAGAAACATTTTGGAAAACTTTTACACCAAAGAAATAGGCTATGTTGGTCAGGCCACTGATCTACTGCATATTTGTGAGGTAGGCAGTTTGCAATTTCCCTCCCTTCATCCAGACCTGGTATTATTTTTACTGGCTTCGTCCTACTCTAACATCTGCAAAGAAAGTGTGACTTCAGTCAGCATAGAGGGCACCCATATCTCTGTGTTCTCATGAGGTACACAGGAAAGTCCCTGGCAACTCACTCAGCCCTCACTGCCAGTGCCAACATGCAACCTTCCAAGACAGTGTGGACACAGGTATATAGGACTTGCCATATGGCTGTCATCTTCTTGTGATACAATCTAAGGAGGTGAACATTCTCCCAAAGACTGTTGACTTAAAATTTCATCTCTTTTCTTTGTTTGGTTTGGATTTTTGAGATAGGGTCTCCCTATGTAGAGGCTGCCCTTGAACTCACAGTGATCCTCCTGCCTCAGCCTCCCAAGTGCTGGGATTACAGGTATGCACCACCACACCCAGCTAAAATTTTATCTCTTAAAAAGAACTGTTGAAAACACCACAAAGAAAAAAAGAGTGTCCATTAATAGGTATTTATGCATGATTTAAGCTTTTTATGTAAGATATACTAGTAATTATTCTGATCTCCTTTTTATAAATCTTGATGTGCAAAAATGTGTTAAAATGATATTTAAAAAAAGATAAAAAGTTACAAAAAGATAGCCTAGGTGTTAATATTTGGGGGATAAATATAAGGATTATTTTATAAATAAACAAAAATTAGTATGCAATTCTTGGTTGTTTGATAATGAATAAATTATAACAGTTAATGGTATATCAATGATATATTTAAAATTATATACATATACAAAGCACATCTGTAGTTCTCTACATTAATATGAATAGCTATGATACATAAAAGTACATTGTATAATAGCAAAGATGGTCTCTAATATTATCTGCTTATCTGTATTACTTTACACTCAGAAAATAAAGATCCAGAAAAGCTTGATAATGGCTTAAAGTTCAACTTCTTCTTATAATTCCAAAGAAAACCAAGGTCCAAACCCCTGCTGCTGCCAATATTCATTAGTGAGCATCAGTTTGACTAAATGGTTAATCTGCCACATTTACAGGCGTGTGCCTAGGTGTAATTTCTCCCACCCCAAAGTATTTGAATTGCAAATGGACAGACTCACTAAGCTTCCAGGGTGTATTTAATTGATATTTAAAGAACTATTCCTATTTCCCACCGAATGAGAGGGACAGGGTCAGAGGAAGTGAGGAAAAAACCGGTGAAGAAGCAAATCCCACATATGGAGTAAACAGAAATCGTTAAAGTATTTTTTGTAATAGCCAATTTGGCTTCTCTATAGTGGTCTTCTTTGGTGATAACTACTAGACTATATTTAGCCAGGTCATAACATCAACCAAATCAGTGAGATTATATTATTCCTTGGAAGGAAAACCAGTAAATTATACTCTTGAGAAACAAAATAGAAAAAAAAAAAAATGCTTACTTTCTGTTTCTTTTCCGGGCTCGGCTGTAGGCTTCCAAACCTTCTGTTAGTGTCTTCAACTTCTCGGGCTCCACCTGAGTGAAGGTATGAAGACCAAACCACATTACCCAGACCTGTAATTGCCAAACATGGTTTTTACTTTCCTGCTGCACATGCAGTGCACTGGGGGAGGGAGGTTTAACCTTCACTACCCTGTCAAATTTTCTGTCCTTGCTCAATTAGAGGTTGATTCTGTGGCTCCAAGCTGTAGCATCAGTAGAAATGAAAGACTGGCTTCGAAACTGTCAAAATTTGACAATAACATCTGTGGAACAAAACCTGGAATTAAAATGAATTTCAATTCGCGAAATCATATACATTAGAAAGCCTGGCTTGCCTTCTCCACTGCCTCATGCTCGGCAACCGTACACGAATATTCCTTCCAGGAAACTGAGGAGCCATGATCAGACAAGAGGGTGGACTTTGTGGCCAAGAGATTGGAGTTTGGGTCTTACTTCTACTTCTTAACATGAGTAAAACACTCAACTTTTCTAAGACTCAGTTTCCTCCAGTTTAAAATGAGGATGTAACACCTACCTTCCTACTAGACTTCTGTGAGCATTCAAACGTGACATCATGTTGAATACAGCCTAGCATAGAGCAACTATTATTATTGGGGATGCATTATGCTCTGCAAAGGCCACAGAGCAAGTTGGGCAGCAGGCCAAGTGTGGTTCGTGCTGATATGGGAGGAGAGTGCTATTAATAATACCTGATGGGCATGTCCCTTCTCTCCTGTCTTGCTTTATCACTGCCAGTCTGTGTAAAGTGCCACCCTATCAGTTCAGTCACCAAGTATGGTAGTGGTGGTAGTGGGCTGTATGTGAATATATATGTGTGCATGTATGTATGCGGTCTTTATCACACCTCCCACGCACCCACTGATCCCTACCATGGTTCCTGAAGCTACATACGCTCTCAAGAAAAATTATAAATAGGAAAACGGTATGTCGCTTGTGAATAAAAGCACCTTTAGAAAACTTTTCTATTTTTATTGACCTGTAATAAAAATTGATCTAAGTAAAAACAGTGTTGCTTGCTGTATAAACATAGCTTTAAGGCAAATATCCAATCCATCCCATTACCCCAGTTTCTCCTCCTTGCTCCTAAGCCACTTGTATATAAAAATTCAGTTCATCAAAATATCTGAGAAAGAAAACAGATACTAATAAGAGAGGAAGTCGTCATTAACTTTTGTCTTTAAATCTTCATGTCTGACCTATTAATGCCATTTACAAGTAATTTCTCTGTGACCCTTTCAAATCTAGTAAGATTAACAAAGTGTTTCCCTTATGTCAGAATGCAAGCATTTCTAATTGTTTAATGAGGTAAAAAAAATCCAGTAATGGAAATGTGCTTTTCATTGTTTTTCTTTGTCCTAAAGAATCCAAATATCTCATATGCACAAGTTCATTGGGAATATCTGATTCACTGTGTGCCAGAACAAGAGACAACTTTGTTCCTTATAAAACTTCACCTAAAGAAAAATATCCTCCTATCTGATGACTAGAAAAGCTTAAGTAGGCAGAATACATCCATGTGTTGCTATAAAAAAACAAAACAGAACAAAACAGATCCCAGATATATTTTCACATTTCGTGTTAGAAATGAGGTTCCATCTTGTGTTCACTCGCATGTAGGGAAAATGGAAAAGCTAGTCTAGAAAAGCTTAAGTAGGCAGAATACATCCATGTGTTGCTATAAAAAACAAAACAAAACAAAACAAAACAAAACAAAACAGGTCCCAGAGATATTTTCACATTTCATGTTAGAAATGAGGTTCCATCTTGTGTTCACTCGCATGTAGGAAAGATGTTGTGCCTATTATATTTATGTAATCAATAACTAATTCCACTTATATTTAAATCAACTTCTTGCCAGCAGAAAGGGAGATCTCCTGTTAACATAATGTTCTATTAGATACAGATTGGTGTAGTGAGGAATTTTAAAAGATATTGATCAGGCCACAGAATGCAGGTTCACACTGAAACAAAGCAAGACACAACAATGAAAACTTACTCTCTTGGTCTTAATGTCAAAAAACTGTTAGGTCAAACTATTGTTTTGAGTCTTCAAGTTTTATTTTTAATTAAATAAGGAATAAGGGACAGTAAAAACATTTCTTGTGTATTTTTATGTAAAAGGCACTGTTTTATCATTTAATATGATAGTACTACCAACTCATATTATATTTCTTCTGCAGATGAGACTCCAGAGTTTTAGTTAACATGGCCAGAATTGAAACTCAGCTCTAACTCCAAAATATTTAACTTCTTCCCACCATAACAACTGCAATATTTTTGAAATATACAGCCATTTTATATATATATAAATTATGGATAACATTTTATATAAGATATATAACATATATAATATTATATATGTTATATACAAAAATTTATACATATATAAAAGTTATATATAAAAAGTTACAGACATACATAAAATATAAACACAAATGCACACTCAAAATTAAACTGTTCAAAGTCAAATTACAAGTTAACAGAAGTTCAGGTAATAACTTGCCCAAATTTATTTTCGAATTTTTTATGCTCCAATAATTTTCCAGTGATTTTTTTCCTGAACTAATTTTCTACTATGCTCTTCATTTAAGTCTGCCTCTGAGGCTTTATGGTACTGTCATAATGAACTATATTATTTATAAAGGACTCAATAACCTTGAAAGACAAAGCAATGATGGTGCTTTCTGAAACTAAATATAAACAAGATGCATACCACTGTGCATTTCTGCTATGATAAGATTTTATCCAGAGGAAGATGTTTAATTATTTTCAGAATTTTAGTACTTTTCTACATTGTATAATAGATTTGAAGATTTTGTGTTGTTTCTGGGGAAATATGCATGCACTTGAACAATATTCAAGAAACTCTAACGATACCCCAAAACTGGTATCAGAGAAGAACAAAATAAATTCAATTTATCATCAAATGGAAATCATGTTTAATGATTTAATGAACATTCCCTTAGAAATTACTCAGTTAACTTTGAATCATAAAAATACTGGAAATCAAGTACACAAATGTAACATTAAAAAGGTTAAACATATACAAATATTTTTAAAAACTTAAAGGAGCAAGTAATTTAAGATACTTAATACTTTTACCTATAATTATTCTTGTACATTTTTAAGCCAGAATTTCCATAAGTAATTTAATTCCTATCTTAGTGAGAAACTGGGAGAGGACTTCATAATTTATCTTCAGTTGTAATCTGCCTACACAGTTTCATCCCAATACTAATAATGATGCTATGTAGTAGTAATGACCATCATGGCATAACTCTTCACACATGTTAATAATTATAAAAAGATACCTGCAATGTAGATGTATTTATAATTTACATATTACTTTATATATAAATACACATGTTCAATATTTTTGACACTTCAAACTTTTCTTTCACTTATCCGAATTCTTTAGATACAATAATTCTTCAACACACAGTCTCAGAGTGCATTCAGTGGGGTTAGAAACATACTCATAAATCCAGGCACTATTATATGGTTGAGGATTAAGAGCTTTTCTGAACAAGGCTGAATTTCTGGTTACCTATTATGTTCACAAGGCACATATTAAACATCGGATGATTTAACTTTATTTGGGGTTAGCACAGCAGCATATAGCGTATCTCAGAAGTAACAAAGTCTATGGGAAAAAGAGATACAAATCTTTCAGAAGGCCAAGCCAACCCTCTAAAATGAGGTATTATACATATTACAAGAATCTGGATCAGTGATCCTAGATCACTTTCGAATGAACCAGCTAACTGGAGATGATGTCAAAATTCCCTGCAGGCCTCAACCTGATAACACTTCTCTTTGTCAATTATTTGCTGCTACTTAGTGCTGGGGAAAACTGTCAGACAAAGGTCAAAAGATAGTGTGCATAGGCCCTATCACAGACTTTATAACAGAGGTAAGACAGCTGACCTGAGGCTCTCCTTTCAATTCTTGACTTCCCCATGCCATTTTGACAGTGTTCTGTTGCTGGGTGAATGGAATGATGAAAAGAGCACTAAGCCTAGTGTTGGAAGCACAGGACTGGGGCTGGCTTAACTGCCCATGATGTGGGCCCTGAGGTGTGCCACTTCTCTGAGCTTCACTTCTCTCCAGGTAAAGTGGGGATAAGTATGCACATTGCTATGGATCGTTCAGAGGGTTGAAAAAAGACCATGAACATGAGGTGCTTTATAAATGCCAAAGTATTCTTTCTCAAAATGCTACTGGTGGTAAGTGAAATTGCTTCAGGTGGAACATGAACAAACCCTTAAACATTTAAAATAATTATATATTTGTAATAGATTTAGATTAGAAAAATAGAAGTGACATTATGCCTATGATTTCACACATGGAATAAGAGCAAAGATGGCCTGAACAGTGCCTAGTACATAGATGCCCACTACATGTTTGTTGGATGAATAAATCAGTAAATGAACTGAAAACAATTTTAAGGAAATAATAGTATTAGTAATACACAGCTTTAGCCGAAGTCTGGAAAATACAGAGCTAAAGCAAAAAGCAAATATGAAGCATTTATTAGGTTAAACAATATTTAAAATAATATACCTATTTCAAAAAATAACATCTTTAAACTGGAAAAAAAAACCTACTAATTTAAGTGCAATGTTTCAATATTTTTGAAAGAATGGAAATTAAAAATAAATGATTTAAGATAAAAGGTCAATTCATTTGTTACAGAAAGGATAAACCCAATTTTCCAGCAACAGAATGGCAATAGTACTCAACTCACTCATGCAGAAATCCCTTAGTGAATCCTATTTTTTTCAAATGAACTAACCACATCCACATTATCACAATTTTAGTCAGTGGCACTATCTGAGGCTTTTTTTATTCTGGTGTTTCCTTTCCTCCTCACTTTGGATAACAGTGTTTTTAAACGCTACAGAACTGTATTACAGCACCGTTAGTCTATTCTAAAAGTGATAACAAATTCCATATCAATCTACAGTACATAAACAGAATTAAACATTTGGGTAAACTTGAATTTCTAAGAATATAGTGTTTAAAAGTGCATATCACAGAAGCATGTATTTGCCTCAGACTTGAGATTCCATCGGCTGCTGTCTGGTATTGACAAACTTGTGCACTCTGCTAGGTCTGTTACCTCTGTGACGACAGATGCACCTTCTACTCCCTTAACAAAAAGTCCCTGATACTCCACAACTGACTACAGTAACCTTTACAGTCTTACCCACGCTTTTACTCAATTTAGTCTTGAGATTCACCTTTTGGTCTTATGTCATTCTTCTTTCTTACTATCTCTCAAATTTTGATCAGAAACTGACTGAGTTGGCTTAGATTTTATCTTTCTTGTTACTTTCTGAAAACTATTCTCCTTTTCAAGGAGATTCTTGTGCCGACAGCTCATTGTTTCCCCGTTATACCACCAGCCAAAATACAGCTTAAGTAGTGTGGATATTGATTGAGTACAGAGAAAAGGATTCATTTCCAACAGCAGTTAAGAAAATAGATAAGGCAAAGTGAATACATAAAGAACACTTTCGACAGAAAATTATGGTAGCAAAGAATACAAAGTAGCTAACACCGATAATCAAGCACAGAAAGAATATTCTTCAAAGTAAAATGTCTAAACATCACAGGAGGCACAGCTCCCAAAGTGGGTCCCCAGCTCACCTTCTTAAGGTTATATACCCCTGAATGCAAAGGAAGCCATATCTGGTATGCACCACACTGACAAAATGTGTGTGCTTGTGATACTGAAAGGATACACAAAAAGCTTACTGCCCCGAGTAAATTTAGTTATGAGATTTTTTTTAATGATGAATTTTGTCAGTTTTTTTTAACACCATTCAAAGACCAATTTTATTACTACCTGCCAAATATACGTATGTAGAAAAAAGTCAAAGCATGATTTTAAGGAGGGGACACCCTCCACACTGGATTTTTTTCTACAAGTTTCTTGATAATTAGGAGGTATCTCTCTACCACTCCAACAACAAACATTTGAAAAGAAACATTTTGGTGTTGGTTTGGTAATAAATCCTTTCTTAAATTCAACTTGGGTCATAATACACATTAAATGTTCAAAAAGTGGAAATGATTAATACAAAAACAAAATAATAAGAATTTCATATTTTGCTATTATTGAGAGACAACTTTTTAAAGCTAGTGTATATAAGATCAAAAGTGGCAGATAATTATGAAAAGTACTTTAGAAAGTATTTTCCTTATTTTAAAATAATTACTGAAATAAGTATGTAAAGATAATCATTTCCCCTCACAGTTGTATAGGCTTAAAGATCTTTGCAGTTTATGGTGTGTACATGTAAAGCCAAAAGTAGTAATTTTCCTTTCCACCAATTCCATATTACTACACCAAGATCTGGAAGAGCATCTATCTGGCTAGAACTATGTATTGGAACACAGCACTGAGGTCTTATTCTTGGCCATTAAAACCACAAATAATGAAGGCTCATGGTTTGGAGAGAAACTTGCACAAGTATAATCAGAGCAAGTATAACTATCTTGCAGTATGCACTTTATTACAAACTGATTACCAAGGGAAAAACATACTTGGAGATGGCACCTCCTGAACTGTATAAGGCACATAGTACCCCTCCAATGTCGTTACATATTTTCCATACTAGGACAGTAATAGACCCATGTTTCAACACAACTTTTTCACAGACTGTTAAAAAAAAATCTCTACTAATTAATATTGGTGTGTTGGAGTTGAGGAGGTAAGAATGGAGAGGTACAAAGTTTTAGTTGATGTTTTTCAGAAAGGCTGAGAAGAGAGAGACTTTCAAGTTCACTAAACTGAGTGCTTTCAACTGTTTCAAAGTGGAGCTTTTGCTTGAAATGAACTGCTAACAGTAACTTATAATCAGATATAGCAATTTGTATGTGATGTGCTGAAGCTCATAAAAACAGTCACAAACGATTTCATTCATCAAATATATTCCTTATGATCCTTTCATCCTTTTATGGCTTGTATCTAGATGTCCCCCTAAAGCCTCATGTGGTCATAGCTGGGGCTTTTTGGAGGTGGCTGAATCGAGGCTGTGTAATGCTGGGATTAAGGGTGTGATGCTGGGAGTAACGGTGGCCCACTCTCTGTGTGGGCCCAAAAATTACCACGCAAAAGGTGTGTAGCTTTGAAGGGATTAAAGGGAGTGACAGGCTGTTGCTGTTTGCTGCTTTGCTGCCTTCTGCTTGCCATGAACTTTTTTTCCTTTGAGATGTCCCTCTACCATTCCACCCTGCCTTGGAGCCAGCTAAGTATGGACTGAAACCTCTATAAATCATAAGCTGAAATAAACCTTTCCTCCTTTGTGTGTTGGGTATTTTATCTCAGCAAAGAGAAAAGTAACTAAGACACATCCTCGACCTGGTTAGTAAATCTTCCACACAAGGATAATATATAGATGAATAATAGATAGATGAATAATAATAATATATAGATGAATAATATATAGATGAATCAATTACCTCAGTTCCATAATGGTGGCATCCTGTTCAGCCATAGAGAATAAGAATAAAGAAGCTAATTTTTAGTGGCCTTCTGTTGTGTGCTTAGATAATCTATCTGGTGTATTTCATTTAATTCTTAAAACATCATTCTGAGTAGGAATTAATATTTCAATTTGAGAGGTGAGGAGACTGCAGCTTCTGGGAGATTAATAAACCTAAACAGGGGCACTTACATAACTAGCAGTGCTTGGATTAAGCTCACGCCAGAATGCTCCAAGTCAGACCTCTTTCTGTCACTCCGTTATCTCTCTAGGTCTCTCCAGACTGTGTTCCTACAGAATTTGATGTTTAGAAACCATACCGCTAGGAAATCACCTTAGAAACTGCAGGACATTTCTAATGTGTTATCAGTCACTCCGCTGCATAATCTACCCCACCTAGGATGTAAAATGCCCTTCTAAAATCATAAACTGACCAAGTCATTATCATAATGACCAACAGAGTCTGCTAAAATATTAATGTAAAGACCATGTGGACATCACAGCTGTTTGTAAGTATCAGTGTTCCAGTATTCCAGCACTGGTCTCTCTTAGACCAGAGATTACTCATGCACATGAAAACATGAGTGGTACTCAGTTTGCTTTGAAACAGTAATCCGAAATCCTGTTAATCAATTATTTATATTTTCTACTTTGCCTGCTTCTAGATAGAATTCAGGCCTGCTGAGAACAAAGACTGTGAACTGAAAATAACAAATGATGGGTTGCCAGATGGGTAGGAGATAAAAAATCCTTTTTAAAACTTGAGTTAGCATATATTTTATATGGTGGGATCTGACTGAATCTTGGATTACTTTAGTTTGGTGGACACAGAAACAGTTTGAAAACTAAGAAGCTAAGAAGGTTTAAAATGATAACGTGTAAGAAAATTGTTTGGCAAAGCTTTTTTTTTGAGATACTACAAAGTTAAATACTGGAGGAAATGATCCCATATTCCACTTTAGCAAGGTAGGATTAATAGCTTTTACTACAACAAACAGACTGTTTATGGAGTTAGTCTCTTTCTCTCTAGAATTTATTAAGACATCAGGTATTTTAGTTTAGAGAAGGGAACCTAAGGCACTGCTTACCTTTTTAAAAGCAAAAATCTGATTATTAATGCACAAGGCTTTATTTATCCAACATCACAGAGGACTAAGTGGTTCTATATAAATAAAATTTCCATCAAAATTGGTTTATTTGAATAAGAGAACAAAATTTTCAAATGTTTTATTAGAGATCTTTCTTAAATAGATCATACTTTTTCTTACACAGATACTGAACATAATTTAGTCTTTTCTTGATGAACTGGGGTCACTAATGTGTCAAGCAGAGGCCACTTGGCTGGAAGTCAGACAGAACTGCTTAAAATTTCGCCTTTTCTGCTATTATGAATTGAGACTATTGTTGGGCTCACTGGGCATCATTAAATAAGGTATGAGGAAGTCCTGCCTTTGTTTCACGAACTATAGGTAAAAAAAGACTTTTATGAAGCAATACTTTTTTTTAATGTGAAAAAGTGAGGTGAGTCCTGAAAGACCAGAGGTTTGTAAAAACAGTAAGTGCCCTAGAGCTTTTAAGGCTGCTATACCTTGCTTTTAAATGGTAGATAAATATTTCATGCATTATCATTAATATTTCATTACATGTTTTCAGTTTTTACCTCAGAATGTGTGCTTTAAATTATGTTTTCTGAATTACTAAAAATACTTTTAGTGTATACTGATATCAAAGTTTTAATTTGAACATACAAAATGAAAATGTCAGCTAATAGGAGAAATTTTTGAATTTTCAGAAGGAATTTCATGTTCCCTTTCAGGAATTCAGCTATTGACTAAAATAAGGAAGAAAAATCTGGATTTTAAAATGTTCACTATTACTTTATTGCAAATAAAAACTAGTTGCTTATTTAAATGAAGGAAAATAAGCATTTGTTGTACTCTTAAAGACTTTTTTTTAAAAAAAGGAAAGTTTAACATCAGTGTATAACTCAGACTCAGGGGTATTCAAACACAGATTGAGCAGAAGATGCAGACCACTGTGTCATGTGAAGTTTGTTAAAAGTGCACACCTTTATCCTCCTGAGGGCATAAAAAGATATTTTGACAAGGCATTAGGACAGAAAGAATGTTTCCAGGGAAGGGAGCCATAATCTTTACTTCAGTTAAGCTTTTTGTAAAATGGCATATGAAAAAGACTTGATTCATTGGCACAAAACTTGTAAAACAGTTTGGTGTGTACATTTTGTATATGCAGCAGTTCTATTTATATCATAAAAGCCCACTTCTGCTGTTTCTAATTATTTCTTGAATAAACTGTCAAAAATATTTAGGTTTACAAAGCTAGAAAATGGTCTCAGACAGTATAGAGAATAAAATGCGTTGAGAATAGGAATATGGAATTCATTTTCTTATCAAACATAGAAACATTATACCCAGAGTGTATCCTGACAAGTATATATTAGACATTATAAGCAAGGGCTTAAGGACTTTCTGTTCCCTTCGAGAAAGACAATCCTTTTATTGTGCTGGCAAAAATGCTTTTGGTTTCCTGCCATTAAATCTAAGTGGCAGTAAATATTTGAGCGAAGTCGAAATAGTTCTTTATACAATATACTCTTTAAGAGAATAACATATACCTGTAAGAATAATTTTACCTAAGAAAATGAAAAATTATGTTTCTTCATCAAGTGAGGGGGAATGGGCATAATTATCTCCCAGTCAGATATAAATTTTTCTATCCATTTTAAACATTCTGCATATGTCTTGACCAGTAAGCCAATTTTACCATTGGAAAGCAAGGAAAGAAAAACTAGAAAACTCCTAATTTCTTCTAAATTGAATGGTGGTTTCATGGAGAAGTTTTCATTTAATTTATAATGATCAGATTGTGTTAAGCAGAACCAGACTATGGGGTTAAACATTTCCATATGTTATAAAGGCTCAGAACTTTTCCAGAAAGGAGACACCATTCTGAATTCAGACATTACCTGTTGCTTCCAAAAATGCAGCTCCACCCAGATTTTTACCCTCTCCCCAGCTGTAGGCATTACATGAAGCACAGGGAGGTGACATTGTCCTCTGGCATTTCTTGTCATGTGGGAGGACCCCTACCTCTGCCACACTCTTCGACCTCCACCAGATACCATATCCCTCTCCCCAACCCCATGGTCATCGACACTTGCCTTCCTCCTCTGTTTAGGAATGAAAAACTAGGTAGATGCAGGGAAGGAAGGCAGAGTTGACAAAATTCTGGAAATCTGGTTCTTGGACTAGAGTCACTCTGAGCCTAGTGGGATCTATAAATGCTTCGTAACTCACCCCTTGTCGATATGACCTTTTGGTGACTACAACCATCCCCTCTTCATTTTATGCTCCAGAAGCTTGTGAGACCTCAATGAGTCAGGAAGAATCTTAAATTCAAATCCAAAGAATCCAAAGTGATGATAACAAAAAACAACAATTGATATCTGAACAAAGGTTAGTATTTGACAATGGATAAAGATTGGTATACCTTCCCTTCCTCGGGGCTTTGTTGACATGAATTGTGAACGTCGTCTTCTCTTACCAATTTTCCAGGCCAGGAAGTCAGTCCTTTGATTTGGCCCCAGACCAAGTCACCAACATTGAACGTCCTTGGTCTATAATGTATCAACTCATTTGAAGAGGGGGAATCTGGATTCCTTAGGTCATCTTCACTGCTAATACTTTTAGCGTCTGAAGGGCTGGGCGCACACCCATTAATGCTTCTGGCATTAAAGTCTCCATTGTAATGGATGTAGTCTTTGACCAGAGAACTTTCCACACTGTTTGAGGAACTTGGAGACTGCTCCTCTAGGACTAGGTCTTGCTTTGCAGTGCTTAGCAGCTCTCCAAATCCCCGACTCTGTCGAGGTCTGTTCCCATTAATGTGTGCACATCTTTCCACAGTGTTCTCTAGTCTCTCCTTAAAACTTATCATAGTTCTTTTGTAGTTATTATATTTGAAATTTTCCTCCAGAATTTTATCCCCTTGACAGTTTCTTGGTGGTAACAGTATTGGGTGCTGCTCCCCAGGCAGAAATGGCAGTGTAGAGACATTGTTGGGCCTTTCATGACAAGGACTACTGTGGATATGGCCTGGATGATCTAAAAATTCCTCATACTTCCACCTGGTTCGCTCCCCTCTGGGGCTCTGTTCCCCATCCCACTGTTTTTTGGATGTGTGGCAACTTGCTGACTTGAAATACTCAAACCCATCTCCTTCATTTGAGTTTTTCCCATGGTCTAGGTTCTTGGGCAGCCGGGCCCCTCTTGCATTCCTCAGCCTGCCATCATGATCAACACCTCCCATGTTCCGTCCATGAATGACTGCACTGACAGCACTGGAGAGATTTAATGGGTCGCCAATCGAGGCAGTGAAGGCACTCATGGCACTCAGAGCTGGAATAGGGCTGATCTGAGTCGTACTGTTGACAGCAGTGGTGATGACAACCTGCATTCCTTTGCTGGCTGCATCGACAACTGCTTTGTAGATGGCATCTACGGAAGCATCGCTGTGGCCACCCATAACAAGACCATCCTTCACCTGCTGACCAAGAGATGGGTCGATCCTCTGTTGCAACTCACACGGTGTATCTTGGAAAGGTGGAATTATAGTGTTTGGATTCTCAGGAATTGCTGTGAGTCCCGGCTGAGTGCTTATTCTTTTGTTTAGGAGAGCTGCATCTTCTTGCATTCTCATCTTAGAGAAATAGAAAGAAGGAAAAGGAGGGTGGGGAGAAAAATTTTTAAGGCCTCAAAGAGAAATATCATAATTTTAAGATTTACCGAAGAACAAATAGATCTAACAAGAAAGGAAATATAAAGAACAAGACTCAAAGATATATGCACAACCACGTTTATAGCAACACAATTTGTAATAGCTAAGACTTGGAAACAACCCAAATGCCCAACAACCAATGAATGGTTAAAGAAAATGTGGTTTTTCTACACAATGGAGTACTACACTGCCATAAAGAAGGATAAACTAGCATCATTTGTATGTAAATGGATGTTCCTTGAGAAAATACATTAAGTGAAATAAATCAGAAACTCATGAGTACACATCGAATTGTTTCTCTGATATGAGAAACCATAACTGTAAATAAGGACAAAGAGGTGTAATAGATATATAAAAGGAAGATAATATACAAAGGAGAGGAGTACTAGAAAGAGGGGAGGGGGGAAAGCAGAAAGGGAAAAAATGGAAAGAAAGGGGAAAGGGAAATCATGGAGAAATGTGAATAAACCTGCTATAAATAGGGATGGAGGGAACAGATGGGAGGGGTGGAGAAGAGGGGGGAGAACCAAGAGGCACCTTGTACAGGTACAAAACAAACATGATGAGTGTGATCATTATATGTACAATGTACCAATACATGTTCTTGGTTAAAAAGAAAAAAAAAGAACAAGACTCAAAAATGAAAAAAGAAAACACTTCTTATTAAAAAAAAAGAACTCTCGATTGTATTTGGGTACTATTTCTTTGGTTGAAATCACACAACAGATTTTCTTTTTTAAAAAATGTATCATTGCTGAGGTTGGGGATTTAGCTCAGTGGTAGAGCACTTGCCCTGAGTTTGATCCCCAGCACCCTCCCCCAAAATTTATCATTGCTAAACATTTTCTAGAAAAATTAAACTTGAGGTGGTTGAACATAAGATCTTTTTAGATTATGATTTCACTTAGTGTTTATAACTCGCTGATATTTCTACTTAACTAAGTGAAATATAAGAGATAAGAGAGAATAAAATAAACTCCTATATGACATTATGTTTTTGAAGGCTTCAGATGTGTAGCAGCACTCCTTGGCCTTACCAGTCCACTGGCGAATGTGGCCATCCCCACAATATCAACAAGGACAGTGGCTAACTATAGAGGTGATTTCTAATTGGGAAGTGGGGAAGGAAGGAGCCTATCAGGAAACACATCAGAATTTCAGTACATGAAGGATGACTGCAGTTTGAAAAAGTCTCTGAGGTTATTCTAGTTTTATTAACATCCACCTAAAATTGATTACTTCAGATCCTTGATACTTTGGATTTATGTCCCAATAATTACCCCCTTCCTTTCTTCACCTCCTTCCCTATTAAATGAGAACATGGGATTCCACAGCACATCAGCCTGTCTCTTGCTGGTTATCCCCTTGTCTATACTTACCACATAAAATCCAAATCTTGGATCATTTCACCTGCCTGTCTTGTCTATAGTGACAGTGAGTGTGCTGAGGATCTTGTGGACGGGAATATATGGTTTCCAACCACTGGGGGTTTGTTGCTTGCCCTTCAATCCTGTGATGTGGTTAGGTATTACCAGCCTTCTCCACAGTTATTCAAATCTTCCTCTGCTTTCTTCAAGCTGGTTGCTATACTGTCTCCCACACTACTCTCAGTAGATGACCTTAATTCACAAAGTGGAGCTCATCAGGTAAGAATTCTTATAATTTCTTACATCCTAACATTCTCTGCTCCTGACAGTATATGTATCTCTGCAACTGTATCTGTCCTAAATCTCACCTTGTTTCCCAGTGTGAGAGGGGCCTCTTCTGCTCTCTGGGTAAGTAGGCTCTACATTTATACTCTGGATTCCAAGTTCTTGCTCAGGGATCTTGCCTTATCTGTTATCTCTTTTCTTCCTTATGTCCAATTACTTCCAATTTTTTGTCTCTTTTCTTTACAGAATGATTATATGCATGGTTTCCATATTTTAAAAGTTTGTGTTTAAGCTGATATACCCTTTGGAGCCTTTCTCTATTTCTCTTATGTTCTTCAAAGTGAGTTTTTAAAAGAATAATCCAGTCTTTAATTGCTAATGTCCCATTCACCATTTCAACTACTGCAGTATGGCTCCTTCTCCCACCATTCCACCCAAACTACATTCTACCAAGTCACATGTCCTAGTGCTAAGCACAATGGATTCTCTTCAAGCTTTGTTTTACTGGCTTTCCTGGTGACATGATTGAGAACTTCTTCCTCCTTTCTGAATTATCACATAAGGTATATGCAAATATTATTTTTCCTCCCTTCTTTCCTTCCTTTTCTCCTATATAAATGGGATTGTACTGTAGTACTGTTCTGGCAATACTATAGTACTGGAGTCTTGTAGTCTTACAAATCTTTCTGTATTGGATTGTATACATCTACTTGATATTTTATGGTACTAGGTCAATGGATAGACTATAATGTATTTAACTATTTCCATGCTGATGAATATTTGAGTGGTTCATAATTTCTGATTCTGTAAATGATGTCATAATGAACATTTTGGTATGTGGTTTTTTTGTTTGCATTTTTAGACTTTTTGTTTTGCTTTGTTTTTGTTTTTGTTTTTTTGGTGCTGGGGATCGAACTCAGGGCCTTGCACTTGCTAGGCAAGTGCCCTACAACTTGAGTTAAATCCCTAGCCCCTAGACTTGTCTTAAATAGACACTTAGAAGTTGAACTTCTGGGCCAGAGGATCTGTATATTTAAAAATTGATATGCTATCAAATTACTCTCCAAAAGAACTGAACAAGCATTCATACAGACCAACAATAATCTGGGAGAATCTATTTCCTAATATCCTTGTCAGCGATAGCTATTACCAGTCCAGTGGACACACCGTCATAATTTGTATAACTTCTAATTGTTCTTTTCATATATTTAGTAACAATTTATCTTTGATTTTCTGTGAATTATGTGCTTATATCTGTTGCTTATTTTTCTAGTAAATTATCCATTTTATTCTTGACTTATAGAAACTCTGTATTACTGGTACCAAATATTTGGTATGCATTATGCAAATATTTTCTGCCAGTTAGCATTTGTCTTTTACTTTGTGTAGTATAGCCTTGATCATGCAGAAAGTTAAAAGCTTTATATTCAGCTGTTACTTCTTTTTCTTTTGACACAGTGAATTTGTGTCTTAAAGAATCTTCTCTACTTTAAGATTTTATATATTTAAAAGTTTTATATTTTGTTCTTATGTTTATTTAGTGTTACTCTTTCCTTCTAATTTTTGAAGCTGTCAGGAATTTATTCTTTTTGCAGAGCTAAAAGAAGGTCATGCGGCTGAAGTCAGAAGGAGAAGGCTAAGAGATAAGGCCGGAGAAGGGACTTAGGGGCAAGTTAAGGGTGTAGGTCTCAATCATGAAAGCAACGAGAAACACAAAAGGATTTAAGTGGGGAAACATCAGTTTTTTTACCCACAGCTCCAAAAGGACTGTTGCTTCAGACAAAATAAAATTACCTTCACACAAAATACTGGAATATTTAACAATACTCAATAGTGAGAAATAACAATAAATAGAGATAAAAGGGCACATTGCCTACTTCTTCATCCCTTCCCTAAAATTAAGTGACTCAACAAACCCAGACATTGTTTTCTATTAAAGTGGCTTAAGGAAGGAGAGTACCTGAAAGTTCTGAAACAGACAAGCCATGGGGTTATTGTTAGCTGGGCAAGGAACAGAGGACTGTCCTTGGAAGGCTTGGAGATTCTGGTACCCCTGGAGAAGCTGCTGCTGTTGCTGATTTGGAGGAAACATCTGATTGTTGTTTAACAGCGATTGTAGATGAGTCAGTTGATGGTTATTCAAAGTATTGTTTATTGATGACATATCACCTACAGTTTGAAAAACATAATATATAAGTCAATGTGATTCTTCAGAGATCCTATCCTATCTTTGTACCCGAGAATTTCTGAAACAAAAACTGAAACCTAAACTTACATGGGTAATTTCTCTTTTTTCTTCTAAGTGGTAGGCACGAGTAGCTTTATTATTTAGTTTTATCTTTCATAATTAGGTTTTACAAAATTTTTACATCATGTAGAGACTACTTAGTCTTTGCCCTGTCCATTAACCAAATGTTGTATATTAGGCTTCAGTATTATGATTCCTTGCTTCTATTTTTATCAGAATGCCTACAATTAAAGGTTGAAATTTGTCCTAAAATATTTTAGCATTCATAAATAATTGACGAGCTGATTAATATGAGTGGGTGTGATTAGGTCTCATTTATAAAATTTCATTCTTAAGCTACAATCATCAGTAAATACTTCCAAATAAAATACGAGATTTAATTTAGAAATGTACATTTTATGTTGTAGTAAAAGATTGGTCACCTAAAATTGAAATTATAAAGAAGGCTAACAATACAAAAAATTCACTGTTATAAAAATAAATACTATTTTAATATAACATTAATTATCAGCATTAATTGGACTGTATATATCTCAATTAAACATTAATGAAGAACTAAATTTATATTTAAAACTCAAAATTGTTTTGAAATAACTGAAATTATTCTGAGAACAATGTCACAGAAATTGCCCTGTAACTTGAAATTTATAAATCTTTAATGCTTTTTAGGTTATTTAACAATGATTTCAAGGCCTGATAAAATTATGCTATCTTATAAAAGTGTCCATAAAATGTGGAAACAAATAATTTAAAAAATGTTTTTACATATTGAAGATGCCCATGACACCAGCATGGATATTTGCCTGTATTTCTGGACTTTATGGACACCATCCCTATAATTTATGTTATAGTTACCTGCACTCATAAATTAAATTCACTCGACATTATTTTCTAACTTGTTTGTGAGAGGATAATGGACATGAAGGACTTTGTTTCTAAGACACAAAGATCAAAAAAATAATATGGTCTCAGGAAATCTAGAAGCAGCTAGAGGGACTGTTTCTTTAAAGTTGGGTAAATGTTAGCTTTGAGTGTTTTATCGGCTTTTTATTTTGCTGGAAAAGCACTTAGTTTTGTTTATTTAGCATTTGCCTGGAAAATACTTCCTCAAACTGTTTCTATCCACAGTGCAGCTGCTCATACTAACCCTGTGATGCCACACCAATGAAAATTGAAATAAGTTATTTTTAAGATGTACCTGTGCTTTACTATTTGAAGATAAGACTCTGCTGTGTTTAAGAGAATGATGGGTCGTTAAGGTTTAGGTGGCATCGGAATTAGAAGAGAAAGCAGATTAGGATGATATTTAGTATTGCTAGAATACAGGAAAAAAAAAGACATTCATGTTTGTACAACTATGGTTGTGTGTGGGTGTTGTTATATTCAGTTCCTTAAGCAAGCTGTGACATAACAAAAACATTTTTAAAAAATAGTGTGATAAAATGGAGTTTTTAAAAAGGAGAAAATAGAATTAGAAAAACTTTCTTTAAAAAAAATTTGTGAAAAAATTTAACTTACCAAGCAGACCTGTCCCCAGTAGAGGGTTAAGTAGCTGTGGCACCACAGAGTTACTGTTGAGTTTAGCTGGACCAGGTGTATTCCCAGCATTATTAGATATATTCAGCAATGTTTCTGCCATTGACACCACTGCTGTCCCACCAAGTGTTGAGACAGTCAGTGCTGCCACTGCTGATGATGTAGTGCTTGTGGTAGTGGTTGCCTGGGAGGAGGTTGCTATGGAAACCTCTGGATGATTAGCAGTGTTGACCGATGCTGAGTTCAGGACACCTCCCAACAGCTGGGGATTCAAGGCCATTAATCCTGAGGCCCCAGTGACAGCTGGGAGGAATAGGGGGTTAAAAGTAGTGTCACTGCCTGCAAAACTTGGTAAAGGGTTCCCCAGGGGGCTGGTTAAAAGGGTCTCAGCTCGGCTGTTGTCTGACTGATTGCTTGGCAAATGGTCTGGCGGGGCTGTCATCTGTGTTAATGAGGGTAAAGGGGTATTTTGTTGTTGCAAAAGATCTGAGATAGTCAGATTGAGAGACGGCAGGGGAAGCATGGCAGCTGCTTGGGCTTGGTTCTGAAGCAGGGCTGCTAAGAGCTGAAAGTGAACAGGCTGTAATACCTGTCCATCCGTGTCACCGGAGAGAAAAGTTAAAGCAGTGTTTACGTTTGGGTTGAGAAAACCTAAAGGGTGGAGGTTGATCTCAGACTTGCCTTCTCCTGCTGAAGGCTGGAGGATATTTAATAGATTCTGGTTTAGGAGATGCTGCTGATTCACTGGCAAAGAGATAGGCAGAGAACTGAGGAGGCTGGGGTTCAAGGGGTGTGGAAGATGGCTGTTTGAAGTGCTGTTGGGTGGAAAATGAAGTGCGTGCTCCTGGCCAACAAAAGGAAAGTCACTCCCAATGGGCAGCTGATTCTGCAGTGGGTTTCCAGTTGCGGTGGTGACAATGACTCCATCCTGAAGAACAGATGTTGTCTTTGTGATGGCGGGATGGCTGGAGCCAGCTATGGCCACGGAGGATGAAGGGCCTGTATTGCCTAAATGTGAGAGAGGAGAAAAAGAAACCCAGTTATTATGGATATTGAGCAAGATTCTCCCTAAAATGCATTGAAATGATACATTTCAACGTACAGTATTTATTGCATGGCACCTTCATTGACTGTAACTGCATTAATTTTATCAGAGATCATCTGACATCTGTTAGTGGAGCTTAATTTACTTTGAAAATAAATATATTGATTAAAGAGCTTGCCTTGCAAGCACAAGGACCCGAGTTTGATCCCCAGCACCAAAAAAAAAGAAAAGAAAAAAAGAAAATAAATATATTGAAAAAGTTGGACCTAATAAGAAATAGTTGCTGTTGAGTATCAAATAGGCAAAGAGGTAAGTAGAGAACTGCAGTGACTGGACAGATGGACAAGTGATGATGAGACAATCTGCTGTAGGTCACTCAGCTGGGTAGATAAAAGTAACAAATCTTCATTTTATGTTTTTTCATTTTAAAAAAGTTTTTGGTCTTTATTTGTAAAACAAGCACCTGCTTTTAATGGAAACAACCACAAACCTAATGGAATCCCCACAAACCTAAAATGTACATGAAAGTATAAAGCGGGAAATAAAAAGTACCTATGGAGATAACAACTATTAATATTTTAGCATGTAGTTTTCTGGGCTTCCCACATGTATATACACAAATACATTTACAAACATATATGTACATACGTAAGTACACATAGATTTTTTTAAAGTAAAAATAGAATCATAGAGAATGATTGCAGAACTTTCAAATATTTTGTAAGTTTTTTCATTAGTAAATGTATTGTGAATGTCTGTCCATGTTAAATCATACACAGCTACAGAATCATTTTACTAGTGCCGCATATTGATATACATAATATAATCAATCCAGGCGTGAATGTTTTCCAATTTTTTACTATTATAGGCCACACTATGATAACCATTCTTATTAATGTATCTTTGTCATTTTGCCTAATTATTTTCTAAGGATAAATTCTTGAATATGGAATTCCAGGGATAAAAATGTTTACATATTTTAAAAGCTTTGAATACATATTGTTAAACTGCCCTCCTGTGAAGTTGATCAGGACACATTGTTTGTACTCCTATAAGCATCATACGACAGTGCTCATCTCCCATTAATACTCTATTTTGTCATGATTTTTAGACAATGACTTAAAATAATAATCTTTGTCATTCTGATAGTACAAAGACGTTTTTACTTATGATTTCCTAAATTAGGTCAGCCTTCATCCAAATAGCCTTCTTATTCTTGAAAGTCTTATAATAAAGATGAATATTCAAGATATTTAATACTTTGATATATAAAATCTCAGTTGTTATAATTGTATTAGTGGTTTAAAAGGACAAAACTAAACATCAAAATAAACCAATACATGGCCTCTAACCCACACCAGTTGAAAATTCATCACTTGAGATGCAGCCTGAGCAGCAGTTATTCTTTGGAATCATGCCTGGTAATCCAGACGCTCAAGGGGTGAATAGGGTAGGGAAGATGAAAACTACATTCTATTGGAAAGGAAACTATAGTCACTTTTCCTTTGTTAAAAATCTTCTCCTCAAGAAATGCATTCTTTTAGGTAATACATGCATTGCGTTACTAAAAGTATATGGTTTATTTTAAACTAATAAATTTATACATAGTGTAATAAAAATACCTGTATCACTAAAAATCTAAAACTGAAGCATTTTAATTTTACATTTGCCTATGTTAGCATTGCAGCCTCACCCAAATACACAGAAATATTTCCATAGTAGTAATAGTAGTACAATTAATTTTGCATTCTTGTTATTACCTAACAGAATAACACAATATTTCCTTTGTAAACATATCTTTGACTGTGAAGTATACGGATCACCACATTTATTGAACGATTCTGATAAAGTTTGACACATACATTTAGACTTTTCATCATCATATTACAGTACAGGGATGAGTATCTTTGTGTTATTGCTACCACTGAATTTTTTCCTCAGAAGAAAATGCCAGCCTTGGCATGATAAAAAGTAAGTGAAAGTTCTGCAAGGCATAAAGGCCTACACAAATAAAAGGAGTTAGTATTATTGTTATAACTTACATTAGCAGAGGCGCTGTAGCAACGGAAGTATAAACCAGCATTTTCAACACACCTTACAGAGTATCTTCATAACAAGGATTTGTAATTTTTTCCCCATCTGTCATGGTCTACTTTTTATTTTTAAAGCTCTCAGTGTTTTGTTTAAAGAATAAGATTTTAAAAAATTTTTCTTTGAAAAATATATAAATATTTATGAAATATTATCATGAAATAATGACTGTGTTCACAAAGATTAGGGTAAGAAGACATATCAAATGCTGAAGTAGGCATATTGTATACAATTCTTTAAATATTAATTCAGATTTTTTACAAAACAATCAACATCTTAAATATTTCATTGCTTCTTAAATCTTGCTGCTATTTCCATACATAGGCACTGTGCATTAGGTGCATTTGGAAACCATCTTTTTAAAAGAGCTAGTAAAAGTCTTCTTTACTAGCAGTTGCTACCAGTGGCATTTTTTTCCTAGCTGCTTAATAATAATGCCATATTTCAATGTAGAGATCTTTGTTCTTCTAACCACAAGCAAAGCACATTTTCAAAATACTCTAGCATATATGCATGGCAACACTCTCTAGATAAAGGTTTTCCTTAAAGGTTAATAGTTTTTATTATCTTTAATTTGCAACAGAGAAGCACCCATATTTACAATTCAAGAAAGTAGTCATTTAGGGATAACATTATTTTTTTCAGTTTTCCACCTAAATATTTTTGAGGAATTACAATAAAAATGTAGTTACTCTGAGTGTATTTTTGCCTTATGAACAAGAAAGTGGTGACTATCATAAGCTTTTTAAAAGTAACCAGTGGCTCAAGATATATTTTTATTTTCCCTAATTTTCAACAAATCAACAAACAGGTATATTCTACCAGACAATAAGATAGAAATGGTGATATAAATTAAAAAAAAAATACCCTGCCTTTGCCTGCAGGAACTTCTGGTTTGGGCACAGAGGTGAAGACAAATCTTCCTTTCTTTATCCTATCTAAAATATATATTTATTGAGTTTTAAACTAGGAAAATTTAAAGCTCTTTTCATGTGTTAGCTAGTACAACTATAATGCAATATGTTAAGAGCAATAACAGGTGTATTTAACAAGGGGACGATTATAAAACTGGAAATGTCAGAGAAAACCACATTAGTAGTAACATTTGATCTTGGATTTTTTGAGATGAAAGGATAAAAAAAGGGCTTCTAAGTAGAAGCATCATTTTTTAAAAAGTACAAGGAGATAATGTGGAACATGGAAGGTATCACAGTCCTGTGTCTCCAAAACAAAGAAATATGACTGAAAATGTGTGTGTGGCTTTCCCACACCCCAGCTCCCTCTGCCCGTGATTAAACCTGCTGTCTTATACAGTGAGGAAAGCTGAAGTCATCTTTCTAAACCATTAAAGACAAGACTCATTTCTTATTTTCCCTTGTATTTCAAGACCTAACACAGCCTCTGACATGTGGATAGTGTTCAAAGAATGTTTGTTGGTTGAATGATTCTGTTAAGACCATAAAACTTGCACTCGATGTCTAGAAATTAATTTGATGCCTTGTGTGGGCATGTATGAAAACTGACTCTCTAGTGTACTGGTCCAGTGCCAGGAGACTAAGGGACACTGGAAAGGAGATGGATAGAGGATGACAAGTTACCTGAGAAGGCTCCCAGGTATTCCAAGAAGTTAGAACTGCCTTACAGAGGGACAGACCCATCCCAAAGCTCCCTTAGCTCTTGAAGTCATTCATTAATGCTCGGGGTCATTCAAAGAGGTACCTGAATTTGTTGGAATTTTTATACTTACAGGGAAATTTGAAGATAGTTTATTTCTAGACCAATCTTCAGAGGCACTATCTGGTGAACTTATTTCATAGTTCTATATAAAAACCTTATGGTTTGTTGAAGCATGCGGAGATGTTTCGTTAAGTTTTTTGTTTTATTATTTTGTAGCCAAGATGTTCTATGTTTAGTGAAAGGGATAGTTGCTCAGAGTTTTTTAAAAGGTAAATTATTAATTAAAAATTTAGCAGTTAAATAACCAAAGGACAGCTGGAATTCTGAAATGAATTACTAAGTCAAAATCCTTTAACTGGAGAAAATGATTATTTTAGACCATCCACCATGAGCTGTCAATTTCTTTTTCTCATTGTTTGTGTTGCTTTTAAAGAGTAGGAGGGAAAACTGGAAATCTACTCAAATTGAATTGGCTGGTGCTGGATCACATTCCTAGACACCCAGAGATGGACACAGTCTAGTCTCAGGAGAAAACAGTGGTAGTTTGGCTCATAGGGTAAATTTCCAGACATATACCACTCTGTACACATCACCTGTACTTCTATATGTGTGTGTGTATACAGAAATAGCCACCAATAAAACTTTTAAGAATTTTAAAGATATTTTTCTAACAGTATTAATTTAATCCCCAAGAATGTTTACTTGGTTCTATTTTAGAATTGATTTTCAAAATGAGGTCATGTCTACCTCTTCAGATTACTTTTCTTCCTGGTCACAAACATTCCTTGAGAAAGCAATTGTACATATTGTGCCAAACTCTTGTATGCCTGACTCTTAAATACACATACGTACATACATATATACCAAAAAAAAGCATAAAGCTCATACCAAGCAGATCAATTTAATATTTGAAAACATTACTATACTGTTATGCTCTCTATCTCCGAATTTGGTTATAACTATGCTAAGAAATAGTTTCTAAATTGATATGCCCAAATACTGGTTTTTATCCAAATAATTCATAAACCTAAAGAGTCATATAGAAGGTATTTTCAATACTCAACCTACGTCATTTGCATTGGAAGTAGACTTTCATTGTAAACAGGGTTAATGGCAGTCTTTAATAAAAATAAATGCTTCTAGAGATGAGAAAACGGACAGCGTAGTGAGTCTAATAAGTATAATTCACTTTTCAATCCCATTCAAAGTGAATTTTTTGCTTCTATATTTACAGGAATGATTTTTAATCATAATAAATGGAAAGATCACTCATGTGAGAAACCTAGATCTTCCAGTAAGGCTTTATTCTCATGCCTTAGTAATAATGCATGGTAATGTGTATTTACAAAAGTGTATCTGTTGATCCCTATCATTGTGCTTTCATATAAAGCTCTAGCATTGTTTTATAAGGAATAGAAAGACCCAGGGACTAGAGACTATTTTGTTCTCTACAAGAAAGGGAAGAGACCCAAAACCAAATAGCTCAGAGAAGGAAGAGAAGATGGGGAAGGGAGAGATGGCAGTATCTTAGGAAATGCTCTCTGCTCAAAACAGGGTTACACTGCTGGGAAGGAGAAAGCAAGTGGAAAGGATGTAGCTTAAATCACAGAATAAGACATCTGCATAGTTATGACTGTATCAATCAAGGATGTCAGGTTTGTGGTGGTAATGAAATCAGAAAGGCAATTTGTGTGTCCATTCACATTCTATGTAAGACAGAATTATTCTGAAAACTGCTGGATTTAAAAATGCCTGAACTTTTCAGATTACTCAAGTAACAAAGTTTTTTTTAATTGAATCTTTTTGTCAAACTTTCTTAATATTTATTGTGAAGAAACAAGATTGAAAGACGAGATTAAGTCTCCTGCTTGCTGGAATTTGTTTTCTAAGTATGCATGTGTAATCATTAAAATGCTTCAATACTGCAGTTGGAAGTTTTCTTTGGTTTAATAAGCAGAGAAAGTGCAGTTTCTAATAAATATGGCCAATTTTGTCACATTGGACTACGTTCTATTTTACTGTGGTCTAAAACAGTACCTAGCACATCCTAGGTGTTCAGTAAGTTTGTAAGTATCCTATAAATATCAAACAGTATTGAGACATATTGGTGGGCTGCAAAGTCATTTTAGTATGCCCTAACCTCTTTGAGAAATGATATAGAAAATAGAGGAAACATTATGTATCTAGGGTATTATTTTGTGGAAATTCTATTTTTGATGAGTCATGATCTGTGAGTGCTAAAATCATTTGAGTGTGTCATGACCGTCACTAAAAAAGAAAAAAAGGAAGTAGACTAAAATATGAGATAGACAGGACTGAAAATATCATACTTCATCTTATATAATACTTTCTCATAAAACTTTTGTGATACATTAAAAATATTTGTCTAGTGAACTATAATTTCTTACTGTGGGAAGTAAAAAAAAAGTTGAAAAAATACTACTTAGGATCATGTCTCTGAGTTGCTCAATTTCTGGGGCATGGTTTGTGGCACTGTGTTCCAGGGAGAATGTTTGTTAGACTACAATGTGAAAAGGGTCCCTGGGGAGCTGTGTAACTCAGAGCTCCACTCTAGGATATCTGTGAAGAGTCCCTGCTCTTTACACTCGTGCCCATGGTGCTTGAATAAAAACTCTGAACTTCTCTGGCTAGTTCCAACCCCATGAGTACCTTAGCAACTGCTTCAGATTTTCGTCCTCTACTTCCAGAAAAAGGTGAGTTGCTACTATGAATTTGCAAGAAGTATAATAATTCAAAAATAACTACTCTTTGCTCAGCTGATGTTACTATTAAGTTCCCAGAGGGTAATTACTTGTAATAATTCAGATTAAGATTTGAGTTATTTAGTACTACATGCATGTGGAAATAAATCCATTTGATGACCTCACAGGAATATTTTGTAGCATTATTTTTTTATAAGTCTACATTTTGTAGAGTTGACATTACTTCCTATAATCTGGCCACTTTTTGAAACTGCCTCAGTGTTTCTGGACTACTTAATTTCAATAAATAGCTTAGGTATCTCCCAGAAAATGAAAAGTCTTCTATTGGTTTTATAAGTGAGCTTAAGTGTTGCAATAGAATAAAATCTCCCAATTTGCACACTGGGACAATTTATTTCTTTAAAGGTACAAATAGATCATTGAATCAGCAAACATACCCACTCTGAGTTCTGTCATCACTTTTGATTACATAGACTCAATGTCTAAAGTCAAACAAATTTTAACGCTTCTTCTGTATACAAGGAAATGCTAAAACTGGAATATGTAAACCCTCAAGTTAGAAAACCTTCTTAAAACGCAAGACATTAGATGTAGTACAAATATCTTACAGCAATGAAAAAATGGCTCATTTTGCAAAATTTAAAAGAATAGACATAGATTTTTTTTAAATCACACAATCCAGAATTTAATATAATTTTGTTAACAAAAACAGAGGGTGATTTTTAGTTTATAACCCTGTGCATCAAAAGAGGAATGAAATCTAGGCATTAAAAAATTTGAGTGAAAATGCAATAGTAACTCATACTGATTCAGTCACAAACTTCCATACCCATAGTACAATTCCCCTTGAGCATTTTCACCCTTTAATCTTTCTGTACTTGTAGCCTAATCCAGGAAATATAAGGGATGACGACTTCTCCCACATCCCCCATCTTTTTTTTCTTTACTGGCATGTTTTGATAATAAATAAAATACATAGAACCAAAAACCAAACCAAACAAACAAACAAACAAACAAACAGAAACCCATACAAAACAAATTAAAACTCCTAACTCATTGCCTTGTAGTCTTTTACCTAAAGCATACTTTATGGTTTCACTATTCAACTGTCTTATTATACCTACCATTGCAAAAGCTGTCCTGAGTTTCAATCAATGCATTTTGTGCTGAAAGAAAACACTTTCTTTTGCAGAATTTAAAAATATACTTACATATAAATAATCATGAGCATATATTTATTCAAAGTTTTATTTATATTCTTATTAGTCAAAGTATATACTTAAGAATTAAGGCAAATAAAGTTGAATTATTTTCTCTTTTGTCAAACACCCAAACTCTGTCCCCCTCAGAGAGTTATATTTTCATGTGCTTAGAAAAATTGATTTTTTTAATTAGAAAAATAGAATATAAAACACAGTTTAAGGTGAAAAGGTTGTATTTAGTGACTATCATTTTGGAAAGGAAGGTGGTTATAAAGCAGGTTAGCAGAATAACCTAAATCTTTTTTCTTCTTTGAAAATTGTGAAAAATCACAAGGTCAAGGCAGCGGACAGTTGTGTGGATGTGCAAAGGGCAGAGTCCTCTGCAGAGGCCTGGGTCGCTGGCATAGCTGTTTCTGTTCTGTGGGAAGCAGGTGTACAGTAGGAGAGGCCCCCCGGAAGCACGAGTCTTTTGACATTTGCCAGTCAAGGGCACCTGTCTTGGATTCCTCCCTAAACCAGAACACCATAGGACATGTGCCAGAACCACTTATGTGCTGAATTTTATCCCTCTTTAAAAATTGAATGTTTTAAATATGCACTACTAATTTCCAGGAGATACCTATGTTCAGTAGTTTGAGTGCCCGCACTGAGAGTAAGGAACTTTAAGTTTGGTTGCCAGATCCACGAGAGTACTGTTTTACAATTTGAGGCACGTTACAAAATATCCTACTGTCAGGATCTAAATCTGTCACACAGAAGTATTAAACTTCATTTGTAATTTGATATTCAGAAAGCTAATAGAAACCTGTACATGTCACAATACAGAGTATTTAGAAGCATTAGTAGAAAGGAAATTTTAAAACCTCAAATAAAATGGAAAAAGCCCTGGTATAGTCTTAAGTTTTAGAAATGTTTTCCAAATATTTTGTATCTTTTATTTGATTTTGGCACATTCTTTCCCTCCAATTCCTATACTTGAGCTGTAGTACATTTTAAATATGAACACATGCAAAATACACTCTAGGCCTAAAAAGCAATATTTGAGGTTTTTAAGATGATAGAACAACTCTCTTTAAAAGAAGTTTTAAAAACAAATTACTAATTATATCAAGCATTTTCAGAGCAAGTCATTTCTTATCTTACTTAGTGTCTGAATGTACTATTTTTGAACTGCCTCTTAGGACAGCAGAGAAAGGCACTGGATTGAGCAGGAGGTCACCTGAGTTGTGTCCAGGCTCCGTTAGCATGCAGTGGAGTTGGGTCATGTTACCTGTGGGTCTCTTTCGCCCTTACCATGTTGCCACGCTTGGAACACCATGAGTAGCATCTGCAGTCACCTCTTTCAAAGGCCTGCTGACACATGACCCCTAGGAAACCCATTCTTTTCTGAGTGAGGTGATAATTCATTAACAGAAAGGTCACTACATGTGACTCACAGACCTTTGGGTCTTTTGAACATTTCATCTGCATTGACAAAAAGCATTCTAATCACTACATGCTATGAAATCAGAGCCCAAAGAGAAGGCAAAAATAACAGTTTTTGTTTAAAGGTAGAACAAGAATTTACAAATGTGGCTTCTAACATGCATTAATGTGCTTTAATTCATTATCTATTGAACATTTTAAAACATTTTGAAATGGAAAACAATAATTTTGAATACTAAATGTTTCTGATGAAGAACTGAAGCAGCTGGAAAGAAAATGGATGTTAGAATCAGCTGAACCTGTGTTCACATTCAGACTCAGTTACATGTAATCAAGGACAGCTCAGTTCTCTGAGGCTCAGTTTCTTTGTCTGTCAGATGAGAATAACACCTCACAACTCTGAAAAATCACACAGATTATAAATAATATAGGTAAACCTCTTGGCACATGATAGGTACTCAATAATAATAGCAATAGGCAACATTTTAAGAATAAAATGTGTTTTTCTTCTAATGTCTTACTGATATGTTAAGAACACCTAGCAAAATTTTCACAAGAGACAGCTGTGACTGTCATCTGTTGTCTCATTCTGAATGCCCAGCCTCAGTCCTCAATGATTATTTGATGAATGAATAAATGTCGGTGTGAACAGGTATTCAGGCTGGGCAATTATAATGACAGCACATTCATGTGCAATACACTACACAGCAAAGAGAAACATGGCATTTAAGATCTTAATATTTAGTTTATCAGAAGTTATGTTAATTAGTAAATCAATCCATTTTCATACCAGCTGTACATCAAACCTATGTACATTAATCAGCATTAAGTTTTACTAGGTTTAATACTTCAAAACTCTTACTGACCTAGATTTTTATAAGGCATATGCTTCCTATTAGCTTGCACGTGATTGGTCACATCTATATCATTAGTAGACATTTATTCTTGTTCCTTTTAGTTATTTATATGCTAAACTTTTCTTACATCAATACATTTTTAATGTGTGCTTTGACGCCCCCAACACTAGCATTTCAGGTTGGATGTTTTATAAAATACATGGAACAAGAAAATAAGTGACCAAGATGATATGAAGTAAGTTTAAACTTGACACTCAGAAGAAACAAGAATATAAATAAAGGTTGGGTTTTTTTTTCTACTATAGATGAATTAAAATACATACTTAAAATAATACACTTTGCACATATGGTTTTAGACCTGAAATTAAGTAAATTGAGGTAAGGAATATCAAAACTATGTAATATAATGAGACTACACTATTTCCTCAAAATGACTGAAAGTGTGATCAATAAATATGGTATATCTTGAAATAGTTACGGACTTTATGTAACTTCAATTTTCTAAATATATAACATTAAATTTTATTCGTGTGAAATAAACCAAAAAGGAATATTGTTCAGTGAAAAGCTGGACGTTCTTTATGGAGCAACTATCCTGTTAAACACGTAAAAAAGAAAATTTCATGAGGTCCCTTAAACTAATCATTTCACATCTTTTGAACTTTATACTCTTCTTAACATAAAGAGTCGCTTGGACAGTTCTTCATTAAATACTGACATCAAAACATAACACGTAACAAGTTGTGAAGGATGGCAGATGTGGGATGGCAAAACTAGAAGAAAAATACTTGATTTTACTACAGCAACCGACACATAGAACATGCTTTTCCAGTATGGTGGTATAATAGTGTCTATACATTATCTACACAACAGCTTATTAGTCAAGGTCCCACAAGTTTCCTCATTTCCAGTAGCAATATGTTTTTTAAGCCCACTCTTTTCAAATATGAATTATAATGTCTCTGCAGGTGTCTTTTATTTCTTCCCTGTCATTTCTCACAAATCTGAAATCATGAGTGCTGGTTTTTGAGTATTTTCTCTAATGTTTTCACAGTCAAATATTCTGACATCTCAATGAATTTAGTGCTTTGATACAGTTTTTGTAACAATTTTGGAGGACTCTATTGCACGCAGTTCTTTTTCTAATGTGTCTACTTTTAAGTAAACTTGTCTCCTTCACTAATACTGCATGACAATTTACATTAAATTGGGGTTCAAACCTTAATGTCAATGGTAAAAATAACAGTTTAGTTCTATAAGGAAATTTAAAACATTTTCAAGATCAAAAATTCTGGAAATCCGGTTTTCAAGCCTTTTTTATTAGAAAACTTAAATTATTTCTTTTTTAAAAAAGAAGTAGCCAATATCCATTTTTGAATTTTCTTAAACAAATAATAATAAAGGACAGTAAACTAGGATAAGAAAACACATTAGAAGACAGCTTCCTATTTCATACAACTGCTAGTTACCTTTTCCTATCCATTAACCTATTTCTGTTCAGCAGCAAGAAAAATAATATTCATTTTGTTTTTGCCTTTTTGGATTTTTCAAGGTGAATTTCATTTACTTGAATACAAGCAAAGCTAAGGAAACAGCTTTTGTATAGGCATAGACCAAGGACATGTCTCGTAACCAAGAAACCCTGCCTTTCTATGGCCTCTTTTGCAGTTTATAGTCCATTGGTTACTAAAACAAATGAAAGTTGAGCAATATTCAAAATGATACAAATTGACAACAAATAACGGAAACACATGGACTCTTCTTAGTTGTTATTTTTTCCAAAAGACAAACTTCCTAGCGTTCTGTAAATAAAATTATAAATACTAAAGAAATGAAGAGAATGGGGAAAGGGTAATTTCTTATCATAATAAATATTTTGGTACAAATTTTTAAAAAACATAGAAAAATTTAGTACCTTTGGGTACTTTTTTCTAATAAAACCATACCTGCTTCAGAACTTGTTTGATTATAGCTGCTAACAATGCTGTTTGGTATCACTGGAGTGGAGGACGTTGAAATTCTTGACTGAGGTGGATTGGGATGTAATGAATTTCCTAAAGCCATGCCCGACTGACTGAGCATCCCACAGTTCCCGCTAGCCTGAATCTGATTTATTAAACCTGCAAGATGGTGGTTGGGGACTGGGCTGTTACTGTGAACAAAGTTAGTGTTTGCATTGTGGCAGTGCACAGCGTCCCCTCTTAAAGGTATGTTCTGTGTCAGTGAATTCTGCAGAACACTGGAGTTCATATTGGGATCTGTAAAATGCAGCTGGTTAGCAGAGCAAGGCAAAGCAGTATTTGAGCCCCCACAACCTGGGGTACTATTGCTACTCAAGTGAGAGCTTTGACAACTCATAGACTGTAGTAACTGAGACATTGAGCTGATGGGAAATGACCCCTGACTCTGCTTCCGCAGCAAGTCAGGTCCAGGTTTAGGAACTGCAGAACTATCCATTTGAGACTGTCTGAGCAAACTCAACACTGTGGTAGGTGGCTGTTTTCTTTTCCGTAATGAGTCTTTTTGCTGAGACATCAACTTATCTCTTAGAGCCGCTCGACCACTTTGCCCTTCACCTGTTGGAAGAAGCATGTTGGCAGTAGGAGGGAACATGGTGTTTAAAGTGCTATGTCCTTCAGTGTTGCCACTGCCGGCAACAGCTCCAGAATTGCTACTGCTGCTACTGTTGTTACCAGCAAGTTTGTTTTGATTTGCTAGCTGTGCTTTGGCTGCTGCTGAGAGTAAACTACTTGCTGGAAAGGAGGCAGCATTGTGCTGGTTCAAGATCTGATTTAAAGGCATTCCCAGCAAACCAGGCTGACTCTTTACAGAAGCACTTCCGGCAGATGCAGTAGGAAAAGCTGCACTGCTTGGAGTATTTAGTACATTACTCATTCCAGCAATTAACGGGTTAGGGATATCCTTGTACTGATGATGTCCATCGGACTTGGTAGAAGGGCTTGATGGCATTGATGGCCTTGGGGACCCTATTGTCGACCTTGGTGACCTGGGAGGAACCTTAATACCACCACAGGTGGCCTGGGGTCCTACAGGTGGCATCATGAAATTTCCATGATCTGATGATGTGGAAGATGAGCGTGATCTTTGGGGCGATGCCTCAATCCTTCCAATTCCAGTCCCCATCATGTGCACTGGGGATGTCACTGGAGAAGGGGACAGGGAGGTTGAAGCTGAATGCTGAACTCTTTGTACATGACTCCCATGATTCATGTGACCGGGTTTTACAGTTGGCAAAGGGAGATTACTTGGCAAAGGAACGACAGCAGGAGGCATGCTTACATTCATCACAGGTACCTGAGAGTGGACATTTGAATGGAAACTGGTTGGATTAATGATAACAGGGTTCTGATTCACTGGTTTACTAGGAATAGGGTCAAGAATGCCAAGTGGATCTTTCTCAGACGTTAATGGCTTTTTCTGAAGAGCACAAGAAGGTGGAGGAGGGGGAGGTGGGCCTTGCAGTGGTTTGTGGTGGAACATTGCTCGTGGCATTTCCATATTAGATGAAAAATTACACATTGGTTTTTTCATTACTGGACTCTTTGTAGTCAAGGTTGGGGAAAGAGGTATATTAGTCCTTCCAGCCATTGCACAGGATGACTGTACAGGAGAACCATGTAGCATTACCGAAGGTGGAGAAAGAGGAGTCCTATTCAGGTGAATAGGACTAGAATTGGGAGCTCCATGAAAACCAGGATTATTTCTTGCGAAAACATCAGGGCTTCCAAGTGGGTCAGTCCTTGGAGAGATTGAGCCATCTCCATAAATCTGGGAACCTGATGATGCTGGGCTGGGCATGCCTCCGTGGCTGCCACGGAACGGAGATTTCTGTCCATGTTCACTGCTGCCCAATCTCTGCCGGGGATAGACAGGATGGAGTTCTTGTTGCTGGCTTCCAGGCAGTTCTTGTACATAAAGTCTTCCCATGGCATTGGATGATCCAATCATTAACTTGAAAGGATTCTTACATTCGGGCATTACAGAATTTGTAATTCCTTCATGAGACTTATTTCTTACTGATCTTGGGGTCGCTGCCCGTGAAGGTACTACTGGAGTTGCATCTGAGTGAAAGAGAAAAAGAATTCTGTTAATAGTCTCAATTCTTTGTTTTGGCAGGGAGGGAAGAAGAGGAGGAAATCAGGAATGGAGAAGAAAGAAGAGCATCTGGAATACAAATTTGCAAAGAAAGTTGTGATTCCACAGAACTAAAAAAAGTTCTACAAGCTATATTAAATTTTGATTTAAAACATGTATATTATTCTCCCTTGGTTGATCAAAGGTTCTTCGTAATTGCTCACTGTGCTTGTTTACTTCCTATCTGTTGAGAAAGCATGGGCATCTAACGCCATACATACTGACACTGATTATTGTAATAATGTTTAGAATATGTGAAGATTGACAGCCCCGATGTAAAATGGTGAAATTAGTATCTTACTGGACTTGAAATTTTTGAGAACACATACTTACAAAAGGAAATTATAATCTGTGTGGCATAATAGTTTCTTCTGTGATTGAATTTCCATTTCCACAATAAATTTTGTTACCCTATAAAGGTTTCTGTTATTTTATTCAAACCTTCTAAAGACAGCTTTAGTAATGTATCCTTATCCCAACATTTTCACTGTGAGGTTAAAACTGAATTTTTATGAATTAAATGAATTTTTATGAATTAAGTGAATTTATGAATTAAGGGATTCCAAATCTTTTAATGAGTGATAACAAGTGTAAATGCAATGATACTGCAATCATGCCTAGTTTCACAACATGTTTGTGACTCTGCAACACTATAATTTCTTTGCTCTTAATTAGTCATTATTGTAAAAAACAACTTTTAGTCAACCAACTTAGGTAAAAGATTTCAGTTCTTTTATTAGGCTAGAATACTCATGTAAAATTTAGTCACAGTGCTAAACCTTCAGTACTGGTTTCCAATCATGTATTCTCTTTCTACATGAGTGTATCTCTCCCTCTCTGACTTTTTGGAGTCCCTTCAGTTCTTTTGGAGATCAGACAGAATAGAGGCAACAAAAGCAGGCTGGCTCATCACACAGAATTTTTACCCTATCATGTCAGAATTCTAGGATTAAATTTTTTAGCCCCAAAGGATCTTTAACTATTTTATGAAGTTGTGCCTTCTAAATCAGAGATGGCAAGTAAAATTCATTTCATATGCCAATTCCCATCAATTTGTGGTGGCCTCTTTGAGAGCTGTGTTAAAAGGGATGCTAAGCTCTAGCTGGGCCCCATGAGAAAATGCCAATGAGTCTCTTAAGGCACAGGAGATGAAAGTGGTACTGTTCATGCTACATGTTTGTCATGCTTCAAGACTCAAAGCACATTAGTAAGCATTCTTAATTTGCAACCAGAGGTAAGCTTACTTAAAAGAATAATTACATGTTTAAGATATACTTTTACTTGCTAGATAGCATACAGGTCAAATCAAGTAACTTCTCAGTGTATTTTACAGCCTGGGGTACACAGAAGTCTAGGGAGGGTGCACTTGAGAGGTAAGGGAAAAGAGTGAACATGTTTTCCTCGGGAAATGTGGACTTGCTGAGTCTAGCACGGTAGCAGTTCTTTGATAAGAGTTATTTTGGGATATAATATATGAAATTCTGAAAATCAACAATAGAAAGGCAGAATAAAATTCAATAGTTTATTTTCTTGGTAGAGAGATTTTTAAAGTTTGTAGTTGAGAAAGTAATGCATTAAATATATTTGGGGCACTGTGCTTGGTATATAGTAGGAACATTATATGTAGTAACATCCCTAGCATTATCATGGGATTTACTGCTTAATGAAAAAAGCCACCTGCTTGCACCTTTTCTTGGATATTAATGTGTTTATATAATTAAATGCAATTCAGTGACTAAAAACATAGACAGTGGGATTTTTATATTCAACTAACAGAATTTAGGCAATAGCTGTGATTTAGAAAGGATTTCTTCCATACCTGGGGAAAAATAGTCATACTCAACAAACAAAAGTCAGGGTGATGTTATATGACAAGCACCAAAGCATGTATCCATCAGGTATGTTCATGTACAGTCAAGTAAACTTTTCAAAGAATAAATGGAAACAAAATAAATGCATATGTAAAAAGAGGTGAAAACTGGGTGAGTCTTTTGATTTTTAATTATTTAAACCATAACTCTAGAATAACAAAGTTAGGGAAAAATACTATGTCAGAAGACAGAAAAAGAGCAGCAAATTGACAGTAGAGTATGGAGCTATGCCTATTATTGCCTGTAACAGTTAAACATTTATCTTTAGCCAGGCATGGTGTTCCACACTTGTAAACCCCACAATCTGGGAGGCTGTCGGAGAACAATTGCAGTTCAAGTCCAGGCTAGGAAACTTAGCAAGATCCTGCTTTAAAAAAAAGTACAAGATAAAATAATTTCAATAACTAAATTTGAATGTATAGGTATGACAAAGAACCTAGGTCAAGATCCTGCGAGTGTGTTTAGAAAGGCAATAAAGCAGACTTTGTAGAAATAGGTAGAATTTTGATAAAATGTGAGATCAGCAGCAGATAGGAGTAAGTACAAACACTCATGTAAAGTAAAACGCAAAAATGAAAAAACACTATGGTGGCAGAACAGTATAAAGTTTAAATAACTTATTGCTTTTTTTTATTTTTTGAGATAGGGTTTCACTATGTAGCCCAGGCTGGCTGCAGACTCATGGTGCTCCTCTGGATTCATCTATTTTTTTCGAAGGCTGGTCCAAATTTGAGCTCTGCCATGAAGCCTCTCATCACTACAGGTTCCACTCATCATCCCTAATTTTCAAAACTCTGCAAATATGAATAGTATGAACAGTTCCTTATCAATAGATACTTTGGTGCTCAGCCATATTTTATTCTGAATTATAGTTTAAGCATAAGTAGACTGTAATATTTTGGAGAGCATTCATATTCCAGCCGTTTACAAAAGGAAGTTAGTCCCTCAGTGTCAAAGTATAATTCCATAGTGCATATTGATCATAAAAGGGTACCTTGTTAGGTACCTTAACAATGAAAAAAAATTCTGATGAGAATATTACACCACTTATGAAGAATTCCAATCAAAATGTGTTTATCCTAACATAACTGTGAGGAACCAATTAGGCAAATCCAAAATAAGGAAGGAACATCCTGCAAAAGTGGCCTGAACTCTTCAAAAAGTTAAACGTTGTGAAAGACTGAAAAAAACTGGGGAGTTGATGTAAATTAAATATAAAAGCTCACTGCAGTGCACAATCTTTGATTACATTTTGGATTTAAGGAAGACTGAATTTTTAAAAAGCTAACAGAGACATTAGGACAATTGGAAGAAATTCAAAAATAGACTGCACATTAGATAATAGTATTATATCAGTGTTCAATTTCCGAATGTTATCATTAGATTGTGGTTATGTAGGAGAATGTCTTTGTGTGCTGAAATATTTAGGAGTGAACTGTGACTATATTGGCAACTTTCTGTAGCAAAATGTTAACTGGTGAATTAAAATGAAGAGCATATGTGTACTTAATGAACTATCCCTGTACTTTTCCTGCAGCTCTGAAATTTTATTAAAAAACAGTGTGTGTGTGTGTTTGTATGTGTGTGTATATATGTGATCATTTAAAGTTCTTGGCAAGGAGATTTCTAGTAGGTGTTCAACAAATAGTTATTACATGAATGAAAGAATAACAAGGCCAATTCTTAATAACACTCCTAAATTATGTTTGGGGATTGATAACACACATTTCAATACAATCCTAGGAAAATGGCCATATTTGTTTCCTAAAAGCCAATGGCACTTTTTCTTTTGTTAACTCATTTCTATATATCTGCATAGCATTTGTATGTGCTAATTTTTGTTTATTCTGATTTTATAAGTAGATGATCTGGGTATGAAATTCTTAGAAATAATTTCAAAGGAATTTTTCAGAACGAATCTGCTATTTGTAGTAAAATGAGAGCATATATAAAATCTCAAAAGTACTGTGCACATTTGAAAAATGGAATGGGAAAATAATTAGCTAAGTGAATCCCAGCAACTCCTCTTATAGTAGGAAGGAGAGAATCCCTAACCCCTTAGCCATACTACATACTTGTTCCTCCTCCAGGACTGGTGAGCACCAGAGAAGGATGTGGGGCTTCCATGCTTTTATGAAGTGTGGCCACTGCAATGATTTTTCTTTTATGGATGCATAGTTTTGTGACGTCTTCATCTGCCTTAACATCTTCTGCAGTTCTCTGTTTCACAGCAGCTCCAGGATCAAAATTAAATACCTGGAAAAAGCAGAGCTTAGTTTAGAATATGTCTGTGACAACATTTAATAAAAAGATCCTTCTTGTTCAGAAAGACAAAAAGTTGTACAGAGATTAAACCATACATTTGAATAAAAATTTTCTGAAGTTTTTAAATTTAAGGAAAGCAATTTCATATGACTTAATACTACTGTTCATTGGCAAAATAAATAGTGAAAGTTATATTAACTCTATGATAGCCAAGATACATATATGGAGAGAGGTGTATCTGATAAAGTTTCCAATCATCAATACTTCCTCATAATGTAACAGTATTAAAAATAAAAGATGAAGTACAATTACAGAAACAAAAGAAAAGCTATGACATTTCTACGTACTAACTTTTTCTTTGGTTCCTTTTTATTTCTATATTAATATTGTCATTTCATTAATTTAAAAATCTATCACTTTATTTAAAAAAGATATTATTTATTTATTACATAAATCTTTTAGGACGTAGTGACATACAAAGGAAAAAGTTGTTTATTAATATTTAGTTTTAAAATCAGCACTATAATACATATTCAAATAATAATGATCTATTTCTATAGCAAATTATATTTTACCATTATATGTGATTTTTACTTGTAACCTTGTAAAGGAATAAAACGATTTCATATTTTGGCTATTAGAATTCAGCTTCATGATTTTAGGTATACTGTATCCCTAACAGGTTTATCAACACTCATGCTAACAATAACATTGCTGATTTGAAGAGTTACAGTATTGAAATAAAATACTGCAATACAAAGTACTAAGACAGGAATGTCTTTAATAAAAGGTACAATAGTAGTTTTAATCAGTTATTTAACATGAATACAGGTTTGTCACCTTTGAAATGACTTGAATTATTCCACAATCTTTAAGGCTTCCATAATGCATCTAAAATATGTTTAATTAAAGAATTAAGATGAATATATGATTGGAGAACTAAAATAAGATGAAATGCCAATTGAGAAAAGTAAATATATAAAATATCTTAAAATTTAAAAAACAAAACAAAACGAAAAACGGCTGTTATTCCATTGTGAAACGGTTACCTTTGGAAGAATAAGAGGACATTCCAAGCCACACTTGCATGTTCCATCAGTAAGCAGGTATGTTTTAACCTGCTCCAAGCAAGATAACAAAGACCCACTGGGACTGTAAAAATAGTTTTAAAAAACATCAGGAAATGATTTTGACTGCACATAAATATGAAAAAAGGCATAATTTTACAGTCTTACTATCCTCCAGAGGATAATATATTCCCACTAGTGAAAAGCATTTCCTTTGTCAATATTATGTCAGCTACTAAATTATAGCCTTTAACACTATCGTTCTTTTCTTTGAACCAAAATATTTCTCAGAAAAATACAGATCTTCATAGTAAATTAAACAAAAGTGTTTTGGAAACCAAGAGTGGTCTAAAGATGGACAAATACTATTCTTAAGAAAGGACAGAAACAGGCAAGAAAGGAAGAAGGAACAAAAAAAGTACTAAAAGTCATCATTATCATTTTAAACTACAAAATTTACTTTTAAAGCTCCTTGAGGAAAAGCTGAAATTTAGGAGCACATTAAGGTTCCAATCAGAAATTTGGATCTAACAAGTTCATCTGTGTTTATCTTGGAGTCTAAAGTGAAGTTGTCCCTACATAAAAGACAGGTTTCTTTCTCCCCACACTGGTGTTTTCTTTGAAGCTAGATCAGTGTGACCCAACTAAAATTATAGTAAAGAGCCAAGCCACACAGAGAAGGAGAGAAGAATCAAGGAGAACTGAAAAAAGAGGAGAAAGTTTTGAGGAAATAGGGTGTTAGTTGGCCAAAAGGTATCTTGCAGTTCTTTTGCCTGATAACCAGACAGGTGCCTACTACTCTTCTTGTCACCGGAATCAGTAAACTATGAGAATATTGATCAATTTCATGTCTACAGATTAGGTATTATTATATCAGATGACAGAATGAGTCTTTGATTTTTATTTACAATGGGGTTTAATTTGAATCAAGTAATTTTTAGGACTTTTATTAACATAGTAATTTTATAACTTAAATGTTTATATTATGCTTTGAAACTATATACTTTTCATTTGAAAATGTCTTTTATGACTATTTAGTAAAATCTTCATGTAAGCATTCTGATCAGATTGATCCAGAAACAATCATACTCTCCATTTCCTACACAAAAGCATTACACTACTGGACATAAACAACTCTGCCTCTACAAAAACATAGATACCTACAAATGAGCCAGCTTTAAAATTCAATGCATATTTTTATGGATATTTAAATAAGAAACTTGGGCATAAAGAAAAAATTGAAAAGAAAATTCTTAACTAGGTTAAATTATTTATTTGGGCTATGCATGCAGAGAATAATAATTCTCATGTTACAGTGGAGTTCTACCAGAGTAGAAAATACTAAGATATTTTGGAGGTATGGTAATTTTATGTATGTATGTATGTATGTATGTATGTATGTGTGTGTGTGTGTCTGTGTTATGGTTTGTGTCTAGATGTCCCCCCCAAAGCCTTTCCTCCCTTAACTTTGGGTGTCGATTATTTTGTCTCAGCAACGAGAGAAAAGTAACTAAGACGATATGTATGTGTGTGTGTGTGTAATTACCAAAAAGCATCTTATTGGATTTTCACAGGAAAAATTAATGAACTTGGTAAAAATAAACTGACCAATATTTTACTTAAAAGAAAATATATATACAGAATCTAAAGAAATTTAATTTTAAAAATAAACCTGATGACAAAAATTATTAAGCATTATTAGAGTACTCCATACACTTTACAAACATTTCCTCTCAATCAGTTGGAGTCTTTCTTTTAGTTGTACCTTTTTAATTCGCTTCTGGGACTAATAATTACTGTAAAAATAGTTACAAGTCTTACAGCATAGATAAAGCTTAGAACATTGGAAACACAAAGAAAATTTAATGTATAGTTTCAACAGCATCATGAGGTAGGAGCCACTGGAGAGTAACCTAAAAATTATAAGCAAACTATACACTGAAAAGGGAGGTATAGAAAATGGGCTAGTTTCCTACATATGTTCAAGTAGTAATTTAATTGATGAAGTACAATCAAACCCATGCTGGCTTGATTTAATTTGAAAGTGTTTTACCTATCTGGGAAAGTTAGTTTCCACAGTAAGTGCACAGATTTGGATTTTGAGAGGGCATACTAACAGGATTATTAGATAGTAAAGTCTGTCAGACTTGGGAAATTATGAGCAATGTCAGTGACAGAATCTTAGACCTTAAGTTGGTTTTTGATTCCTGGACTTAACTTGGTTTGTTCACAGGCATATGAAAAGTTGATTTCCCTTTTCTAAGGATGGAGATGAAGTAAAAAACAAAACAACAACAAAAATACTACCAAGATTTTAGAGTCATTTGCTCCCAGATCAGTATGTTTTCTCTTTACAAACTAAGACAATCATAAATATAAACATATATCACCAATATCTTATGGTATTTTCTTTATAACAAAATATTTCTGGCAGTTCATTAACCACATAGGTAACAGAAGCACTTTGAGGAAGTTATCCCAAGTGTCCTTGTCTGTCTTATCCATTACGGGATGAGCCCTTCACTCCCTGCTTTCTTATCCCTTCACTCCAATTAATAAAGCATGCAAGGAAATAGATTAAAAACTGGAGAAAAATAAGGAAGTTATTTTTAGTTAATATCAGGCATTAAAAAGTCCAATAACTGAAACTACCTATAGATTAAAACACAGTATTCTCGGGTTGGGGATTTAGCTCAGTGGTTAGAGTGCTTGCCTAGCAAGCACAAGGCCCCAAGTTCGATCCCCAGCACCAAAAAAAAAAACCCAAAAAAACAAAAACACAGTATTCTCAGAATATGAAAAGATAGCTGAAGTCTCTGAAGGACACAGTGATATCATCAAGAGGTAAAATGGGTCTATACACACTATTTTACATTCTTCTGTGAATATGGTAATAATGCTTATATGTTTATTTCTGAAATCTTCACATTTTTCTTTGTCTTTATTACAGAGAAGCAGGATGACACCTTATGTAAACACGAGTAATACATAAAAATTCTCTCTGGTATTCTAAGGTAATTCACACTGCAAAACAGTGCAGAAAGATACTTGTATGTCTAGCACAGAGGTCATTTATCCAAATACATTTGAGATACTGTCAGTCACAATATTTTGTTCTGTCAAAGAAGAACAGATTCTACCCTTGGAACTTAATCTTGGAACTGCAACTTCAGAGGTAACACAGGTAATAAATAAAAGCTTACCTGACATAAAGAACTCCATTTTGATCCACACGGCGCTGCCAACCCACAGGAACTTGTATAGCTGGAAGACCTCTTTCCTTGTCCCCTCCGTCACACTCCTTGCCTCCATTCATTTTCTGTGTCTGCTTAGGATTCTCCAAAGATATCAGCAATAAGATGATATCCTCATATTACACAGCATGATGGCCTTCAAAAACGGGCCAGTGCAGCACAGTTTTTCCTAGACTGTACAGAGTGCTTCGGGAAGCTACGGCTCAGTTTGGAACCAAGTCCTTGAAATTTGCCATGGTGAAAATATCAGTTTCCCATTAAAATTTACATTAAATAACCAATATGTAATTCCTGGGAAAGGTCTACATGTGTAAAAATGAGTGATTCCAACTAAGCAAAATCATAATTCACCACTGCTAGAACCTGTCTTAAATAGAGAACAGAGGAGTGTAAAGTTTTCAGTTACACATTTTGCCTTGAACCTTGATGTTGGACTAAAATAACCTCTACTGCTTAGAAACTGGTCTCATTTTTACAGTATGTCAGTTAGTATTTCCAGGTACTACCAGCCTTTATAGGCCACATTCTTTAGACTTTCTCTTTATCTTCCAATCTGAATCCAAGGTGTTGCAGGTTGGTTCATTTGATGTTTTCATGACTTCAAAATTCCAATAATAGCCTGAAACATATGTAAATATGTAAATAGTATATTTAATGTTGCAAACTAAGAAGTTGCATGACTTTAAAATAGAATAAGTGTACCCGATCATGTTGCTGTCCACTGCCATCAAAATCACATGTAGAACTGAACTTGTTTTCATTTCCCAAACTATCTACTTACTCTACTTAAACCAATTTACTTGCTCTTCAGTATGCAAAACTTTTTTAATGACTAGAGATAGAGCGATAAGTATGGCATTATGCATGTACACACATACACGCACATACTTTAACTGGAAATAAAAATATATCCATTATTTCCTATGACCTATGAACCAGAAAACTGGGTTAATTCAATCACATTTTGGTTACTCCTTAATATTACATACATCCAGGATTCAGGTTTTTTTTTTTTTTTCCTAATCATTATATTGGTGTTTAGAAGATAAGGGTTTTCTCTGTCATTTTTTTAAAGAAAAAGTTACAGGAAATAAATTTATAATACATCCCCAAATACAAGAAGGATTTCTCCCTATGTTACTGAACATAAGAGTGGGAGTTACTTTAGAGTCAAGATTTTATAAAATCCTCTATATTGTGGGACATTGTCTTAATTCCTATACTAAGTCACAAGGTGGAGAAAACACACTAGCTTGACACAACAGTAGTAGTGTAGGATACCCAGAGAAGTCATCTTAATGGAGCTGTTAAAAAAAGACAAGAAAAATTTAAAAAGACTTGCTATTTAATATTGTGAAAAGTGTAATGTCATAGTTGGTGGTATCATTTATTGTTATAAGCAAGTTTTTTAATGATCAATTAATATCTACTGTGTGATCACACTGTTGGACTCATAAAACTACACTAAATAATGAATCAAAAATTACCTTTGTGGTTTGTGATAAAAATTTCTAGTAAGCATCATCCACAGATTTAAAAATAGCTACATTTTAAACAACTAAAATAGAAGTAAAGATAATATGCTGCCAAATGGAAAACTGTGTTAAATGACTTAAGATTCATATGGTAATCTTAAAATTGGTTTCATAAAATTTAAATGAAAAATTAATGCATTTCTTAGATAATGTGTTCTAAAAAGGACTGTAGAAATAAATTAATCAGTGTAAATATGCACGCACTTCTCAATCTACATTCCTTAAAGTCTACATATTTAAGTGGCCTGAAACCTTTTTTATAATCTTTTTATTACAGAAGCAGATTGTCTTATAGTGAAGGCCATCATGTATTTAGGTATATTCCCAATTTGAAGCCCTGGGTCCAAGACAGGTTAAGGGTATTTTAATAAAGCATATACTCATTTGAAAACCAGGAACTGTGCTTATGGGTGTGGAAAACACTGGCAGGCAACAGGAATAGTAGCAAAAATCTAGTGAGGAAAATTTGGAAGAAAGAAAAGTAGTAAGTAGCAATATTCCCAATGGGTCTCATACTGGTAATGTGCTTCACTGGGTCCATTTCACTGTGCTATGCTTGCCACTTACAGATTTAACACTCTATTTCTCTCTTCCATTCACTACACCTTTGACCATGACTTGTACTGTTCATGTGTATGTTCATCCACATTTTATTCAACATTTACAGAGCAATAACTATGTACTAGACGCTGTGCCAGGTACTATGAGTACAAATACGTAAATGGTTATGGTATGAATATTTAGTCTTCTCAGAATTCATAAGCTGAAATTCTAACTGCTAGGATGATGGTATAGAAGGCCTCTGGAAGGTAACGAACAGGGATGAAGCCCTCATGACTGAACTGACTCAAAATAAAAAACAAAATAAAACGAAAGGGCTGGGGACATAGCTCAGTGCAAAAGGCCTGGGTTCAATCCCCAGAACTGAAAAAAGGCGGGTGAGGGCACTGAGAGAGACCTCTTTTACCATAGTTCTGTGAACTAGAAAATTAGCTCTCACCAGATAATACATCTGCTAGTTCCAAGATTTTGGACTTCTCAGCCTCCAGAATTGTGAAAGACAAATTTCTATTGTTTATAATCTACTTAGTTTACACTATTTTATAATAGCAGCCTAAACAGAGTTTTACTCATAACTCAAGGTAATGTCTGGTACTAATCAGCTGCTCAATGTGGCAGTTTGAAGACAAAAATAAAAACTGAATTGTAATTTCACTGCAGAATAATCACTGCAAATATTGACATTCTTTCAATCATTTTTTAAGAAGTTTTAAAGAACACATAAAACTGAGTTTAATATAATAAATATATATTGCCATCTAAGTTATTTTGTCACTTTGGCATTTTCTTTGAACAAAAGACTCAGAAAAAATTACACATGAAGTTAAACACTGTCTCCAAACCCTCCTCATTACCCTTTTCGGACTCATTCCTCTCCCTTCTTCCCCCAAAGCAAGCACCATAATGATTCTGGTTTGTAACCTCTGGCCATGTTTTTATATGTTTATTTCCTGTATGTATATATGTAAACCATATTTGTTTTGTTGTATGTCTTAAAATTCTACATAAATACAGTTATATAATATACATATAATTCTGCAACTTGCTTTTTAAAATTTAACATTGTTTTTAAAGCTCTCTCCATTGAGATACAGAGGTCTCTGTTCCAGATATATAGGTTGAACCCGTTAGTCTTTAACATCTGAATGGTATTCTATTATATGATTATATAACTATACATCTATCAGTACATCAAGTTTTGTTGTATTGTAGAGTCTGTACATTTTCAACTCTATAGGCACCAATCTTCTTTATGTGGCTTTGTTAAACCCCAATAAAAACCGGTTAAAGCACAAAAGATATAGTGATATAAATGCTGCCTCCATCTCACTATCACTTGGGGTACAGGACACATTACACTTAGGACTTAGCTTACATTTACTTCATGAACAGTAGTAATAGTGAAAATAGGGTGTGTGATTTACCTGTGTGTGAGTATGTGCTGAGATATCTGCTACAATTACAGCAATGTTTTTGTTTTTCTTGCTTCCTTTCAATATGCAAATTAGCCTCTGGAAATTCGTTTTTTTAGTGAATTGAATTTTAGTGATTTTATTTATTTATTTTTGCATTGGCTTCTTTGGACCATTCTGAATTCAAATTAGATGTTAAGTCCTCAAGAAAACTACAATGCAAACTGTAATGTAAATTCTCTTACACTTTATTAATTCACCGATGTCCCTTATTTTGTGATTATTATTGTTGCTTATTTATTTATTGACTCATTTCCGCATAGGAATGCACACATTCTCAGAGCAGAGACTCTGTGCTGTAGGTCCTTCCTATAGTCTCAGTGCCTGATGTAATCCACGGTGCTTTAACTACTTCCCTAAGATCATGTATATTCTAATCAGCCAATATAATTTTATATTCTGATTTTTATCATCTATGCTTACAAAACTTTAGCAACACATGTTCTAAAAGAAGCCAATGAATATGTGTTGATAAATATAAATGCATAAAATATAAAAAGGACTTTTTGCTCTAGATCTGTCCCTAATGATCTCACAATTTCTGAGTGGTAATTTCTATGTAGAAAAAGTATCACAGGGCTTCTAAGAAAATGAATATGTTAATTTTAAATTCTATTTATAAACTATTAGAGTTTTTATAAATGGTTCATATACACATTTAATTGAATTAATAAAGGAATCCCTAAAATAAATAAATGCAACAATATAAAAATTAAACTTATATTTCAACAGGATGCTAATACATACAATAGGGCGCTTCTTCTCAATCTGATTTACTGACATACTTTATGCAATGTTAAGTATGTATTTTAAAAGTTATACTCAAAACACCTCAAAGATGAAATGTTAGAGAATATGACATCATAAAAATAAGTAAATAGCTATTCTTCATAAATCTTTCGAATAATATTAAATGCCAGCAATTTTCTGAATAATGTCAAACAAACTTCATTAATGGTAAAAATAATGAATTGGCTTTTTTGAGTGGTCATATAATTGGCTTTCGAGTGCTAAATTCTATTAAAGTGTGTATAATGACATAACACATCGCTTTTGTGCTCAGGGAGGGTACTTGAATACACAGAGGGGCAGAATTAACATCCAATTAATTATTTATCTATTAAGATGAGACTGTAAATTTAGTAAAACATGGATACTATTTGATATGTTATATAAGTGTAAATGATATTTTATACTTTTTATACCGTGATTATAAGCTTAGTTTGTGAAATATTTAAAAATAAGAAGTCTATTCCAGTCCTATTGCAAAATGAATGCCTCATTTTCTCCAATTATGAATAAATTACACATAAAGCCTGCTTCTAAATTCCAAAACAGTACATACACATAACAGTAAGTATGATTAGATTAAAAATAATATTAGCATGAGAAAAGTCTGAATGGCTAGAACTTAATTATCGTTTGAGTAATAAATAAATATCACCATAACCTTTTCATTATTAGTTAAATAATACTTCTTACAGTAACCCTAAATAGCATTTATCCTTTCTACTTCTCTTTCATTTATACATCAATTATCCAAACAGCTCCTCCATTACACCTATGCAGTGCCCTGTCCGATTTCCCATCTGTTTCACCCTTCACCTATTTATTCAGGCCATGCATTTTTATTTGTGAGCATACTTTTCTTGAAGTTATATCTCCTTTCACTTAAAAAGCCTTTTTTTCAATGGATAAATCCCATTTTTAGTTTGGCTACTCATTATTTCCACTTGGTTCCAGTTATCACTGGGCAAGCTACCTCTTCCTAAACATACCTTTCAGATACATCCTCTATAAAAGATCCAATAAGACTCAGTAAGAGTCTGTGAAAGCCTCTGCCAAGTTCCACTTATTTACCCAAACTCCTGCCAGTGTAATGGTTATTTGTTTAATAGACTTGTATCAGGATGTCTTCAATAAACACATCTTTCCTGCCCTGACACTTAAAAGTTCTCCAGCTCCAGATGTTCTTGCCCTTTTGATGCAGAACAGTATAAAAATTTACAGCCTGTGAATGTGGGATCGTTTTAATGCAGGAAGGCTGAATTTTAACACACTCTGAAGGTAGAGGAACTGCTCCCAAGAGTGAGGCCAATTCTTAGAGTCAAAGTAACAAGTAGCTTGATCAGTGTCCCTTTATGGTCAGGAAGATTATTTGTAAACAGAGGATTTTTGCCTGTATGAGTTCATCAAGTTACACATTCTAGTTATATAGAAGTCTTCAGCGAACTAAATGGTGAGTGTGGCAGACTGCAAGTGACCACAAATGTTTTGCAGTTTCTTTCATTAGTAGGTAAGATTTGTTATCCTCACTTTGAATTTAATCTGGCCTTGTGATTTGTTTTAATCAATGGAATATGACAGATTTTATGCCATTCAAGTTTTGAGACTAAACCTCAAGAGGACTTGGCATCTTCCACTCTTGTTCTGTGAAATACCACTGTCATGTGAACAACTAAACAGTGTCTCTTGATGATCAGACACTACATGGACAGAGAGAAAGAAGTCCCGTTGTCCAGCCAGACCAGCTGAGGCCACAGACATGAAAACAAACCTGGTAACACAATGTGGAATAGGGGTGAGCTAGCCCAGGTGAATTCAGACTGAGCTCCATAATCACATTATTTCAAATAGCCAAAAACTATACTGGAAATAATGTGAAAGACTAAAACAAAAGTTAACTTTAAGTACAATATTGAAAGGCTATGTAGCATTTACTGGCTCAGAGTGTAAGCTCTAGTGTTAAGACTTTCTGGATTTGAACATTGGCACTACTAGCTTGTGACTCTTACTTTTAAAATTTCTTTCCTTACAAAATAGAGATCACAACCTTTAGGTATCTTTTGCAGAAAAATAAGCTTACATATATATGTGCCTAGGACACAGTAAACATCCAAATTATTACTTATGGGTAGTTATTAAAATCATGTTACAGAAAATTTAATGGCACTGAGAAAGGACAATGATAATGTTAAGTGGAAAAGACTGCAAGGTGGCATATGTAATGTTAATTTATAAAAATGCTACTATTTATGTCACTATAGGAATAGAACAGCACTATCCTCCCAGGTATTACTATATGTTCTTTGGTAGTAGGAACATATTTCCTTCCTTGCTTTACTGCATGTTAGAATTTTCCTACAATAAACATGCATTAGTTCTAAAATCAGGAAAAACATTATTGCCAAAAACTTAAAAGTATTTTATATATAGTATTTTATATAGAGAATAACTTATTGGTGCTTCCTTGATCCTTAAATGCATTAGGGAAACTTTTTATTGGAAATAGCTATAAACTTTGTGCTTAGTGTTATGCTATTATTTCTCTTTCTGTTTTACCCAAGTGGAGAATAAGATATGGAGAGTCACAAGAACACTGTATTAACCTGGATGATCCAAATATTAGAAAGAAAAATTAAAACTATCCTTCTGATTGGTTCTGAAATGCCTCTGGGTATCACTCCTACTTTGCTGCCTGGAATACCATTTTCCATCTCTCCTTTCTTGTTTTTCATTAAACAAGTTCTTATTTATTTCAGTTTAAATGCCACTTTTATAGAGGCCCTCTCTCATTACCCCAATTTTTATTTGACTTTCCAAGTCTAAGCTAGTTCTCTTTGGAACTTCCTGAATTAGGAAGTTCTTTTCCTTCACAGAAATTATTTATACTTAACTGAGCTTTCTCTTTGCCCTTGTCATCCTACATGACTGATAAAAAAGACAGAAGTGGAGGGGGTTTATCTGCTCTTTAAGAGCCAAAAGTGAATAACCACAAGCTCACAAATACATACTACTAAAAAGTATTTACTTACTTTGAATAATAGATTACCTGAGAATCTATAAAATAGTTGACAAATTCACTGTAATTTTGAAGGAGAAACTATGATATATATCTGCAGATTAGCCCTCACCATATTTTTTTTTCTTTTCTATAGTATGAAGATTGTCATGGGAATTTTGATTAAAAATACTCCCCAAAACTGTACTGAGAATAAAATAATTGTGAATTATTCAATTTGCAATATTCCAAAACAACTAATATTTATACTATTTTACTAAAATGTTCTGCACACTTCAATTCATTGGACAGTGGAAAGCAGTTTCCACTAGGAGTAATCAGTACCAAATAGAATGTGCCCCTCAGAAACCTTGAAAATCAGGTCACTGTTGTTTTTTTTTAAATGGGCAGATAAACACTGTATGTTTTTATTTGGTACAACATGATATTTTGAAGTATATTTACATTGTAGGATGATTAAATTTAGCTAATTAACAAATGTATCATCTCCTATACTAATTATTTTTGTGGTGCAAGTATGTAACATTTACTTTTTCAAAACTATATCATCAACTATAGTTACCTTACTGTACAATTAGAGCTTTTGAATTTTATACCTTCTAGCTAACTCTAATTACACACCATTTGATCAACATTTCCCCCTTTTCCCTCTTTCTCTAGCCACTCTATCCTTCGGCAACCACCATTATACACCTTACTTGTATAAGCTCAATCAACCTTTTTAGATTCTACATGTGAGTAAGATCATGCAGTATTTACCTTTCTGTGCCCAACACTTCATTTAACATAATGTCCTCCAGGTTTCATACATGATGTTGCAAATGGCAGAGCATCATTTTTTTTAATGGTTGAGTATACCATGTTTTCTTTATGCGTTTGTCCATTGACAGACTTAGGGTTGATTCCCTATCTTAGCTATTGTGAATAGTGCTAGAATAAGTATGGAAATTCAGATGTCTCTTTAATATACTGATTTCATTTCTTTTGACCTACACCTGGTAGTGGGAGGGCTGGTCACAGGACATTTTTACTACTACATTTTTGAGGAACCTTCATAATATTTTCCATAATGGCTATACCAATTTACATTCACCTCAACAGTGTCAGGGTGCTCTTTTCTCTACATCTGAATCAGGACTTGTTGCTTTTTTCTTTGCATAATAGCCATTCTTTTAAGTGGGGGGAAGTGACATCTCATTGTGATTTGGATTTGCATTTCCCTTACTGTTAGGATGGTGAGCATTTTTTTCATATACTTCTTGGCCATTCATATATTTTCTTTTGAGAAATGTCTTTTGCCTATTTTCAAATTGGGTTATTTGCTTTTTGCTATTAAATTGCTTGAGTTCTCATTTATTTTGGATATTAAACCACTGTTAGAGGTATAGTTTGCAAGTATTACTCTCATTCTATAGGTTATCTCTTCTCTCCATTGATTCTTTCCTTTGTCGTGCAGAAACTTTCTACTTTGAAGCAATCCCATCTATTTCTGCTTTCGTGCTTTTGAGGTCTATGAAAAAGATTCTTACTCTGGCCAATGGCGTGAAGCACTTCCCCTGGTTTTTTTTTTTTTAGTATTTCATGGTTTTGAGCCTCACATTTAAGTCTATTATCAATTATGAGTGAAAAATCAGGTTACTCTTAAAGTAAAAATGAGAACTCGGCCAATGAAGAAAATCATCCAAAGAAATTGTCTCTGAAGTGTTTAAGTATCTAGGATCATTCAAGCCCGATCAATGTCCATCAAACAATTAAATGTAAAGGAAACTATAGTCCAATAAAATATCTAATAAGTCCTCTCAAGAACAAGAGGAAGAAGAGTGTTTCTGTGTGGATTTTAGAAAGAGCAGCCCAAAGAGAATACAAGATCCATGAAATATATGATCTTTTATTATGTTTCTGTAGCTCACATATCAGCAACATAATGAGTAAGTAGTAATACCCATAGATGTTTAGTGGTATCACACGTAGTGTCTCAAGGAGATTCCATTTATGTGACCAACTGCTCACTGGAATGCTCAGAGGGGCAGACAAAAGTACAGCAGCTGAAGAAAGTTTGTGCACAATGTACTTAGGTTGTTGGAGAGAAAGGGAATTTCAATATCACAAAGTGAAATACAGTATTTTAGAAAACATATTAAAGAAAACAAAGTCTTTAACAAATAAATGAGTAAAACAAAGACCAGTTATAAACAGGAGGACTTTGGGCCAACTCTCACCCACAGAAGTATTCGGCTTTTATGCAAATTGAAAATAGTAAGAGAAGTAACTGACAATATTTAAATCAAAAGATTTCACATGAAAATTTGCATTCCTGCTTTACCTGGGAAACTGGACAATGTGGTAACACTAGGTCAACATTCCGGCCTTGCAACAATTATCTGGAATGGAGCAGTGGCTGCTCCTTTAGGAAAGGACTTGGATCTCCAGTTCACAGCAGTAGCTTCCTGCTTCATTCCCACCAGTCTGGCCTCTGTAGGCATTTGGGTTTCCAACTTCTGGAATAGAAAGGACCTTGATATAAGGACCGAAGGACTCAATGTAACCTTTGATAAGATGTACAACTCGTTTTTATTGATCATGTACTCTATACTTCATAGTTTTTTTTAAAAGGGTGGAGTATGAATTATCAAATTATCATGCATTATTATTAGCATACATACAAACACTAGTAAGTGAGCTAAAAATGAAGCCCACAGATAAATTTCTTAATAAAATTCAGCTGGCCCTGAGACTGCAATGATTCTCGAGTCAGAGGATGTAAACAATACCGAGAACTCCCATTCGACTACAAGTGTCTGTCATCCACCTTTCTCTCTTGACACCATTGTCAACAATATCACATTACCATTATCTCAGGAACTCATCTTGGGGGGGGTTAAAGAATTATAGAACCAAATTGTACAATTTATTGCCATTACATATATAAAATGCCACTGATTTAACACCCTGGTTAAAAAAAAAAACCTTTTAACAAATACGAAAAAATTTATAAGGCCCTTTAATGGTGTACTCAAGACTTTATAACCCTTTACTTTATTTTCTCCTACCCTCCAGGGAGATGTTGCTATAATGTGCTGTATGACTAGATGCTTATTAAGCCTAGGGAACACAGTCCTGATGGTCATTTAACTTATTTTGTTTTGTCTTCATAGCCACTGGACAACCTTCTGATTATCTGATAGATTTCATAGGTACTTAATTTCTATACTAGGTGGCATAAAAATATGTAAGTCACCTGGTATGCAAATACGGTTTCTGTAAGTATTGATGGTCTATGTTAAGATCCAGAGACCCATTACTCTTGAGAGTAATAGAAAAAATAAAGTTTTATACTTGGAAGAGCTAAAGACCATAACCATAGTTACCCCACAGGATACTCTCCTATCTTTGAGGTCTTTCCTGATGGTAAGTCTATTGGCTTTCTGTTTCATCTGTTTTTAGTGCCACCTTCCTCTGACATCATTATTAGAAAACTAGAAACTATTTTGGGTCAGAGCAGGACAAGATATAGTACACAAAGTGGCAGTAAGATACTGTTACTCAGAAAGCAGCCCAGAGAGACAAAGGAACAACCTAAGAGGTTCAAAACAAGGTTGATAATCTTGATATGCTAAAGGTACTCCAGGTTTTAAATCTAATGTTTTAAGTATTTATGCAGTACCAATTATGTGTGAAGCACTGTGATGGGCACTGGAAACTCAAACATGAAGAAAACAGTTCCCATTTGGAAGCGCCTATTGCCCGGGGGTTGGTGGCAGGGCGTGGGGAGCTGGACAGCCAGGTAACATTGAATGATGCTAGATATGGTATAGGTAAATACAGAATGTTAAATGAATATAAAGAGTTAACCTAGTTTTCAAGAATAAGGGTGGTAGCAGGGAGCAGGACACTTTTAAGGATGCAGAGAGGTCAGATAGGCAAAAAAAGGTTAGCGGGAGACCTCAAACTTTAACTAATCCATGCAAATGATCTTCATTCTAAAAGATTAATATTGAAGACTTTACATTTCTGTCTGTTAATAACATTTACAATATCATACTCATATGTTAGCTGGTAAGCTAACATAAAGGGCTCATTTTGTCAGACCTTTTAACCTTGAGATTTGATAAGTAATGAAGCATTAATGAATATTTTCTGCCAGATGTGTGGATGCCTGTCTGATGCCTGAAATAGAAAATAAATGGCCTGATATCTTAAAGAAGCAAATGTTGTTATCATGAAAAAGTACTGTCAAATGATGATGATTCATTTCAGGAAGAAAAGGATATTAGATATAAGAGCACTGAAAGCAAAAGCCAAAGGGGGCAAGGGATGGGTAAGGGAGATTTCAAGTAGTTTAAAATTATTGGACAGTTTAGACTTCAATAAAAGGAATCTATAAGTGATGAAGAGACGATAACTGTAGTTTACAGTTATTTTAGCCAAATGTACAAATAATATTAACCTTATATTACTATCTTCTAGCAACTCGTGTTGAGCATTTTATCCATACATATATTAACTCATTTCATCTTTACTATGACCCTATAAGGCAGGTATTTTTTTCTTTTCTAGAGCTGAGGACACTAAAGCAAAGGAAATTAAGTAACTTGACCTTTTCTTTCCAGCTCTAATAATTCATATCCCCTGTACCTATTTTTTCTCCTAAGTATTTATAAGTATCCATCTTTCTACATATTTTACAGCTTATCCTATTGTCATGCTTCTCCTCTGACAAGAATGTGAGCTTTGTGAGCACATGGGATATAGCAGTCACCATACCAGACAAACGTCCTTGGAATTTTTTTGTTCCTTAAAGGGTGCCTTCGTATCATATCTTCTTTACCTTCCATGGCACAACATACGGAGCCTTAGACATGCTGGAGTCAAGAATATTTGCTGAGTGGATGATGAGCACAACTGATCAGTCAGCACATACTGAACCCTTGCCAAGCTCAGCGCTCAGCTAGTCACCGTAAGACAGGGAAGTACGAAACACGGTCCCTGCTCTGGAAGAACTTAGCACTGAAGAATGGAAACAAGGCAGAAGCATGAGGAATTTGTAGGGCATAAAATAACTTTCCTTTTATTACTTTCCTTCTTTGATCAGCTAATGATGCCTAAAAATGCCTGGTCCTTGCAAGACTCCATAGTACACAGCTGCATTAAGCTTTCTTGGAAATGCCTGCACTGCCCACAGCTCTGTGCCTCTGTGTGCATTCTTCCCTGGGCACAGAAAGATCTTCTCCAAGCAACTTTCTGCTCTCCTCCTCAGAGCTATTTGTTCATTCCTCTCTTTCAGTACTGCTTACATGTGTGTAATAATGCCTGACACACTACTTTAATGTATCCATATTTCTTGTTTTATGAATCTTTATTATTATGGCTGCAAACACACTATTAAGTATATGGTATTAAAATGTGCATTAAGTTAAATTAATTTTTCTTATCTTTCAAAACAAAATTTTTTTTTTTTTTTTTTGGTGCTGGGGATTGAACTCAGGGCCTTGTGCTTGCTAGGCAAGCGCTCTATCACTTGAGCTAAATCCCAACCCCATCTTTCAAAATATTAAAGAACTTACTTTTGCTCCCTTAAAATATAACCATAGATGCAAAACTTCTTGTGAATAATAATGTCAAAACCATTCAGTACTGTACAAACACACACAAGGTGTCTAGTTGTGGGTGTGTATCCAACCTAAACTGGAGATTGAACACAATCTACTTTTCTTATTTTATTTTCAGCACAATTTCTAGATTCAAGGGATGTCCTCTGCACCTATAAGAGTTCCTGGCACACAGATAATGACTTATTGACTAAATAAATGAATGGCTATATACAAACCATGTCAATTAAATGCTAAAAGGCATGGCATGAACTAAATATATTACAGGAACTTAGATGAAGCAACAAATACCAGAAAGAGCAGTGAACTCCACTATATAAAACAGAAAAAAGATACATGTTAGCAAAAAATTCATTTTATAAGACAAAATTACATTACTTTTTGAAGTACACCAATAAGGATGGACTATGTTGATTAATAAAAAGCATTTTTCATGGGATGTTGGTGACAAATGAAATTTTAAATCACCTTCATTAATAAAAATTTTTCTTTTTTTTGTTTTATAAATTGACACAATTCCAATTAATAAAGATGGGTGATTATAAATGGTAACAACTGCCACTTGCCAAATAGCTAATTTGGCAAAATTAAGATTTCTGCAATTAAAATAGTCCAGATGCTTGAAGGAGGAGTAAGGAAAATACTTATTTTCCCCCAAGCTGAGTGACTATATTTAATTATTATTCAAGTTTCTGCTTATGAATACAAAAATGGGCAAGAACTACTCAAAGCTTATTATATTACTTATTGGAATCTATCAATAATAATGGATGATATTAATAAAAAGTATGAAATCAAGAGATATTCAAGACGAATGCAATTTTAAATTATTTTCAAACCTTAAACAAGAAAACTTTCTTTAATATAACGTTCTCACATTAACTTGCTGCTGCAAAATTATTGATGAGTGTAAGGATACATGTCAGAAAGATGCCATATATCTTATTTGATTTATTCAGTGTGGCATGTATATGCTGCAGGAGTGTTCTTGCTTATTTAATTTGATCTGGATATATTATATTGGATCCAAGCTTTAAAATGGCTAACTATAAATTTTAAAATAAAAAGAAATATTTATAAGAAGTTTAAATATATACATGAAACTTTAGCGGTCCATAAAGATATGAACAGCAGCACAGTTTATTTTTGTTTTATGGCCTTTAATGTGTTAGTTTGGTATAAAGCAGTTGAAGGTGCATGTTATTTTTATTATTGTCTTAACATACCTAAAGTTTTTAAATATTTGATTGTCATGTCTAATATTTGGAAAACCTTCAAGAACCTCCAGCAACTGGATGTTCTTTGTGGTCCTTCTAATTCTATACCTACATAACCCAGAAAAGCAAGAAAAGATTTTTCAATCTAATCTTGTACATATTTACTGAGATTCAACACCCACAGGACAGGAAAGAACCTGATCAGATAGAATTGGAGAACATACAGAGTAATAAGAAATATAGTTATTAAAAACATATCATTCATCCTAGTACAGGGTAAATCCCTATGTACAAGAAGCTAAAATCAACTTTGGTACTATGGACCCATGAAACCACTAACATAGCATTGCTGGTATAAAAGAATGTCATTCCTACATAGTTATTTTCTGATAGATATTTGTCAGATGTAGAATAACTTCAGTGATTATTTACTTTAAGAATGTATTTTGATTTGAACTACAGAGGAAACTCTCTTAACTAAACTCCACTTAAACAAATCACTGAATTAACCAAAACTTCATTTCCTTCTGAAAAGAGACATTATGTTTATCTCTGCTCTTAACAGTTGTATGATTCCTAAAATTCGTTGTGTTGTTTTCAACATTACTAAGCAGTATTTGTTGATCTGTTCGGAAATTTAACTCATAAACTGATGAAACATAACTATAAAAAAGTGAATGTCTATGAAAATTAAGTTGAAAACAAAGTTTTAACATCAGTCTCTTAAAAACTAATGTTGAATTAAGTTGGAAGGTAAATCCTGCAGGGGTGGGAACCCCTTAAATCTTGAATAATTCTCTATTTAGATTACTTTGCAAGTGTCTTTGAGTATTTGTTACTCTCCAATGACAGAAATTACATGATGCTACATTACTGGAGTAAAGACAATTTACAACAAGTTTTGGACTTTAATCAGTAAAGTAATAGATAGAGGAAAAGGCCTTGATTTAAAAAGACAATTTACGGGGCTGGGGATTTAGCTCAGTGATTAGAGTGCTTGCCTTGTAAGCACAAGGGCCTGAGTTTGATCCCTGGCACCACAAAAAAAAAAAAAAGACAATTTACATTTTATAAGTTAAAACAAAATGTTTAATTACAGTATTTTTTACAATTATCTGATTTAATAAATATTTGTAGCTAGTGGTCCAATTATAGGTTCAACTGTCTTGGATAAAAGGCCTTCTTTTGCAGTTACATAAGTAATATCTGATTGTAGCTGAGAGTCTGAATTTCATGTTGAAATGATGAAATTGTTTGGGATGCAAGGTTTGTTTTAATTATATTCTCTTATTATTTTAAAAATATCTTGGTTAAATAGTTACCAGGTAGATTAAGTCCCCGACTTATGAATGAGTTCTGTTCTGTTCCAAGAGAACATTCAAAAGTCAAATTCGTTAGTAAGTCTGACAAAGTGAGTCTTACACACCTTTGACACAAATATACAGTGCATATTGCTTTGTGCTTCCTAGCTGGCCCCTCCACAGCACCTCTGCTTTTCCTCTTGCTTCCGGACATCCTGGGCTCCGATTGAGTGCTGTGCTACTGTCCACTATAGCACTGTGCGGTAAGCACACAGCAGCACAGATGTGACAGTGTCTGACAGATAGATGAGCTACTTCCTTGATTTGTTCGCACCTACAAATGTTCACAATGTGAAGTCCGTTTCCATCTGTGAAAGTTCACAGCTCAAATGTTCATATATTGGGGACTTACTGTAATTATTAAATGAAAAGCCTACTGATGAGAAATGTAAACTCTTAAAATACCTTACAATATCCTAAAAATCACTACCATAAAAATGACAAGAATTACAATAAAAACTTAATACCCACAAGTGGATATTTTCTATTTGATAAATGTCAACCTAACATTTCTCAGAAACTGATAAGCCAGTGAGGTAAGTAATTAATAAAGATATATAAGATCTGAACTATGTAACTAACACAATGTATCATACATATACATAGAATTATGTAACTCTATAAGAATTATAGATACACATTTAAAAGAATCAACACATACTGGAAAAATTGGATAGTATGCTAATAGTTGAGAATATGAATTCTAAACGTACATGGATGGGAATAAAATCCTCACTCTTTACTCAATGTCTGACTTAGAGCATGTTACTTTTCTGACCCTTAGTTTCCACATCTGTAAGTTGAAGACATAATATTAGCACCCATCATATAATATTATTGAGAAAACGGAATAAATAAAATATTTGGAAAGTGCTTGCTTCCTGGCCCACAGTAAACATTATATAAAGTATTAATAGATAAACTTAATTGATCATAAAGGAAACTTTAGTGATTCCAACAAGTGAAATCATACAGAATGTATCATCTCATCAAATTTCCATGAAAAGATAATGCCATAAGAAAACAAAACTGGGGCTGGGGATTTAGCTCAGTGGTTAGAGTGCTTGCCTTGCAAGCACAAGGCCCTGAGTTTGATCCCCAGCACCAAAAAAAAAAAAAAAAAAGGAAAGAAAACTAAGCCCACAAATGCTCAAACGCTTGCAAATTTAAGAAACATTTATATACAGGGTAGTATTGAGGCAGGAATAGGGCAAGGCTAAGGCTGGCTGGCAAGGGAATGTGATCTGGGGGAATGGCCTGGACCTGATGCCAGCCCGGGGCGCCATTTTCAAGCACCAGCCCCCTCACGTGGACTATAGGGACTTCTCACGAGTTTACATGGGAACTCTGTTCTATAAATAGGAGTTACACTTGAAGCAAGCTCTTTTTCTATGGCACCTCCAGGGAGAGAGCTCTCCCTTCTCCCTCCCATGGGAAGAGGGTATTTGCATACCCAGCCCCAAGGCTATCATGCCTTTTTTGTGGTAACTCCTACCATGCCTTTTAGGCCTGGTACTGGTACACATTTTGCTGTTTCTATTGTTATGCTCAACTTTCCTTTTCTCCTTTTCTCTATAATATTAAATAAAACTTTAGAACTAGTTTTTGTCCCCCTCATCCAATTCTTTGTTTGAGAAGGGGAAGAACCCAGGACTATTGGAACCTATCTGATAACAGTATTGAAAGTCAATCTGAGGTCAGTGATTATGAATTTACTGCAGAATCCAAAGTGTGACCTTATCTAGCAGAACATGACTTATCTAACAGCAAAGCAGTATGGACAGATTTGGATATTCTGGTTTATTGAGTGTTATGACATGTATCTGGAGGTCCCCAAAAGCCTCATGTGCTCATAGGTGAGGCTTTTCAGAGCTGTCTGGATCTAGGGTGTGTGATACTGGGATTAAAGGTGTGTGATACTAAATGGGGTGACTGATTAGAATTAGCATAGTTCTGAGCATTGCTGAGAGGATAAAATGAAGAGAGAAGTCCCACCGTGGGTGTGGGTGGCACCACCCAAAAGGCTTGTAGTGTGGAATGGACAAAGGGAAAAGCAGACTCTTTTTCCTGCTGTACTTGTTGTGGACTGGTTTTTCTCTGCTATGACCCTGTGCCATGCTGCCCTGCCTTGGGGTCAGCTGACTACAGACTAAAAGTGCAATAAACTGAGCTGAAATAAAACTTTCCTCCTTTAACTTGTGGGTGTCAGATATTTTGCCCCAGCAGTGAGAAAAGTAACTAAGACACTGAGGATAAACACAGAAAAAGGAGAGCAAAACAGATCACATTATGTTTGCAATTTAATAATAACTTGTTAAAAAATGTATCAAATACACAAGGGGATGAAGAGAAAGAGAAGGATAAAACTAATGTTGGAAAATATTGAAAACTGCTGAGTGTGTGTGAAGAGAGTTCTCTGTGCTACTGTAATGTCTGTGTAAATTTGAAATTATTTAAAAAAAAAAAGGAAATTATACAAAAATGTAAGCCTAGCAAGTGTAAGGCCCCGAGTTTGATTTCCAGCACCTAAGAAAAAAACAAAAATAAAATATCACCAAGGTTTTGGCACTAGGTGGGCAAGCCAGAGAGGCAATGAAATTTGAAATATGGCAACTGTGTTAGTGGAGATATGGAAAGAATCTCATTTGTAATAAATGTTGATATGAAGTCAAGGAATGTACAGTATAGCTATAAGGGCAGGAAGGAAATAAACTGCGGGTATATAAGAGGCAAGACAATCTGATTTGAAAGAGTTAAAGTGTTGGGAAGAAAAAACATACTCATAAAAATTAAAACATAAAAGTGATTAAATGCTCATATAAATAAAGAGGAAAGAAAAATAATTCTACATGAGGCCAGAAAAGGTTAATATCGTATAAGGTATTCTACTTTTGAATCCTTCCAACCCTCACATATGAGTTGGAATAAATCATGTTTAAGGTCAAGGATTGTTTATATATAGATTGTGAAAATAAATCTATGGAGAAAGACTGAATTTGGTGGGGAGATGGGTAGGAAAAGCAAACCTTCAAAAATTGATAAAAATGGATCCCTAAAAAGATGTTTATATGAAACTGGATCTGTCTTAAATATTTTATAAGGCAAATATTGTTATATGAGGCATACTTAATAGAAATAAAGACAGAAAGTTTCAGTACTTCAATATAATCATTTACTCAGAAAACCCAAACTGAAAAATTAGTACCAATGACAAAGGTAGTTACAGTGTGACTAGATAAAACACTAACATACAAAAACAAGAAGGGAAAACTGCTCTATACAATGGTAAAATATACTAAAAAGTTGTACTACTGGTGTAGAAATGGGTAAACAGTATAACAGAAAAGTATAACCACAAATAAAACCATCTGTAAGTTCAGTTCATTAAAGCAATGGCATTTTAAATCAGTGGAAAAGAATGGTCAATTGAGTAAGTGGTATTGGAGTGACTATATTCCCACTTGGAGAAAAAGAAAAGAGTTACTTCCATAAGCCATGTAATTCACAAAAATGCATTCCAGGTGACTCCTGACTTAAAAACTAATCCGAAGTAAGATATAATTATATTAAGAAAATATAAAAGAATATGTTTACTTGTGACGTGCCTATGAAGGCCTTCTAAAAGAAATGCTATGATGACAAACACTGGTAAATGTGCCTACATAAAAGTTAAAATTTCTGTCCAGCAAAAGAACAAAAACAAAACAAAACAAAACAACAAAAAAGTCTTGAAAAGTTAATTGATAGCCAGGAGAAAATATCTGCAACACATATAAGAATCAAAAGGTTAATATCTGAAAAGTAGAAAGAACATCTGCAAATAAGTAATAAAAAGACAGAAGCTCTAAAAGAAAAATAGACAAATTGAGAAGAAGAAATGCAAAAAGACCAGTAAACCAGGAAATGATGCTCAATCTTATTAGTAACAAAAATGCAAAATAAAGCAATAAATAAGTATTGCTTTTTATTTATAAGATCAGTATCTATATGAATTTTAAAAAATATATCATTTGAAATAATTCTTCTTTATGCAAAGAAATAATCAACTATGCGCACAAAGTTATGTAAAGTGATAGTCTCCATAATACTAATAATTAGAGTGAAAAATACAAAACAACCCAAATTCCTATTAATTACAGAATGAGTAAATAAATTATAGAACATTCATACTATGGAAGACAATATACCACTTAAAAGAGGTACTTCTGTAGTGATATGGAAAGATTTCAAACGTTTCTAAGATTTCACATACAGAAATATGTGACTTTACATATCACAATAAGGCTGCATCTATTACTATCTACCAATGATGAGAGAAGGTTCCTTTTCAATAAAACACCATCAGTTTCCAAACTTTTTACAAATTATTCTTTGTATTTTAATCTTCAGACTGTAAAATTACATGCTAAAATAAGTATGTACGCTGAATAGCTATATGTCTAGGTGCTCAACAACAAATAATACATGGGATGTTCCTGTAAAAATCTGTGATATAAACTCTGGACACCACTTGAGAAATTTACTTAAGTGGTATAAAGCAATCACCTTATGGTGTAGGTATGGTGTTAAAAAAAAGGTACATTATTATAACCAACATGTAATTTTTGTGTCTGAAGATTAAAATGCAAAGAATAATTTTAAGGTGTATGAGGTCCAATTACTCAAATTAAATGTCTTCCTATGATCATTAACATGGATATATATATTTTGTAGCAAAAAACTTACAACATTAACTAGGAACCTTTACGGAATTATTTGACTTTCTTTATTTTTATTATGCAAATGCCCTTGGAATTCTTCAGTTTATAATTTAAAGTTTTAACTTGATTACATAAAATGCTTTTTTCAACACTAGAGAATAAAAACATAACAGTAACCTTGATACTAACATTGAACACATCAATGTGTTACCTCTGAGTTTCGAAAACACTCATGATCGAGCAACTCTTGGGAATGTGGAATATGTTGGAAGGTAAACCACTAAGTTGACTTAGGAGATTTCAGGAACATTAAGAGATGAAATGATGCAAGCAATTTTATCTCTGGGAAATCAATCTAATGTTAATGAAAAAAATTTCCCTGGCAACCAATATAGAAATAAAGATACAGAATAAAAAGATAAAGATTTCTAACTATAGGTAGCATTTGAGGACTTTAACCTTCATTACACTATTTTGCTTTAAACATGAATTGGAATTTGCCTTTTAGAGGACTTGAGATGGATGCTGATGGATCATACTAACCAGTTAGTTGATAAAACAGTCTCCAATGACCTACAATCTAAAATAGGGCACACAATGTTTGGTGGCATATATAAATTCAACTTCATTGCTAAGCAATATTGATGTTATTTTTATCAAAAGATATGGCAATGGAATCAGAAAACAGATGTTGACATATAAACCATCTATTAAACACAGCAGGCAACTACAAAACATAACCACTAAATTTTCACACTAAAAACAAGAGAGGCAAGTAAGAACTTACTAGATTTATAAGAAAATAATCCTACAATTTTCAGATTTCAAATTTAGATATTAAGGCTATTTCTTACTAGTAATGTACAAATATATCCAAAGATATGTCTGCAATAATTCTAATGTTAAAAATATGAACACTTCATTACAAAACTAGAGTGGTAATTTGTATATTTAAAGCATGAATAACAGACAATAACATTTTCTGAAAAGAAAAAGCTAGGTATTGCAGTATCAGTGCTGAGACTAAGCAGTATTATATGACCAATGCTGAATTATTACAAGATGAAATCCCGTACTGTTTAGTATTTTCAACCATGGTTTTACATCAGACATTATTAAACATTTTTATTATATATTTTATATTTTTCTAAAGAAATTCCTGGCAGTCTCGTGTGTGTGTGTGTGTGTGTGTGTGTGTGTGTGTGTCTGTGTGTGTGTCTGTGTATGTACCAGAGAGCCATTAGAAAGTTTCACATTTCCGTGTCTCTATTAATCTTACAAAATACAACAGGAAAACTGGTTCTAAGCAATTAAAAATGAAATCTTATTTATTTATGATATTCAAGAAAAATATATGTTATGACATTAAAATGTTTATGTTACTCTTTTTCATACTGTTCAGCAATAGATTCATAAGAGTAACTAGGTCATAATGAATCAGTAATTTGGATAATGACAATTTCACAGCACATATATATCCTTTTTTCCTTTGTTGGACTTTAAAAAGTACTTCATTATTAATGAAAATCATTATTGAAAAATCACTTTTATTCTAAGTTTTGTTAATTTGTGTTTATGCATTTATACTTTAGAATATATGAGCTGGATAAAGCTTGAATGAAATAATTCAAATTTTTCTTTAGAATCTATTATACCTCAGTCATAATGCTAGGCACTGGGGCTACTGTAAAGAACAATAGAGATTTGGATCTTATTTTTATGAAGTTTACACTGTAGCGGTGGGTACAGATCAAAGTCCAACAAACAAATACATAAACAAAACAACTGTAGATCATGTTTAGTGTGGTGAAGGAAATAAACAAGAGCCCAAAAGAGAATAAAGGTGAGCACAAGGAAAGTCCCCTTTACATGGACAGAAGTCCTCTCTGAGGAGGCAACATTTAAATGAGATGGTGAAAAAAAAGCTGGCCACGAGAAGGACTTGGGGAAAAGTAGTCCAAGCAAGGAAAACAGTATGTGAAATACTTCAGAGCTAGATAAAAGCTGGCTATGTTTTAGAAAGTAAAGGAAGATAACCAGAGTGTAATGACAGACGAGGGAGTGACATGAGTTTGGAGAAATGGTAGGGAGAGAACCATGTAGGGCTTTTCTGGCCATAATCATGTTTTGATTTTATTACAGTTAGAATGAGAATCCATCAAAAAAGTACAAGCAGAGAAGTGACAAAGTCTTATTTGCATTTTAGGAAGGTACCTCATTGCTGTGTTGAAAAATGGATTGGGAGAAGCAATCTATTAGAAGTCTGTGGGACAATCGGTTTTGGATTTCTTCGTCACAACTATCTCCTAAAACAGCTTTTTGTAGACATTTTGACCAAAAAGTGGAGGCATAGTTGGAATAATGGATCATGTTTTCCCAGAGGTTATAAAAACCTAGGAAGAAGTCAGTGTGAGTGATCACCCAGTTTTTTTATACATTAGAAAAGTATATTTTGAGTTTTCCAACCCAGGAAAAGTACATGCCTAGCATCTATTACATGGAAGACAAAGGTCTGAAGTCATTTTTTTTTTTAAAAAGACACTCTGAACATACAACAAGCCTAAGCCTAAAGATGAAGAAACAAGAGAGATAGATATTTGTAAAGGTTCAATTGGAGGCAGAGGGAGTTTTCTAAGTGGTTTAGGTATTACAAAAAGGCAGGTTTTAAAAGTAAAAGGAGCCATGTGTGGTGGCACATGCTTGTAATCCTATCACCCAGAAAGGGTAAATCTAGCTGAAGATCAGCAGACAGTCTACAAATTGAGAAGATGGGTCTATGCTGGGTGCGGTGGTGCATGCACTTGGGAGGCTAAAGCAGAATAATCTGAGTTTGAGGCCAGCCTGGGCTACACAGTGAGTTCAAGGCTACCTGTACTACAAAGCAAGACTCTGTCACACACACGTACACACACACACACACACACACACACACACACACACAAAGAGAGCCAGACAGAGACAGAGACAGAGACAGAGACGGGGGGGCGGGGGAGAGAATCTAACAGAGACCAAAGCAATGTGAGTTCACAGGACAGAGTGCTGGAGAAGAGAGAGCCACACAGAGAAACACAGAGCTCTGCAGAGCCTCCCTTTGGTATGTAGAAGAATATTAATAATTCCATGTGTATCAGGACACTGAGACTGAGAAAACAATCACCTAAAAGGATAAAGGAATATAATCACACCTGGCCAGAAATAAAATACTTTGTAAGTCATGGTACAGGATAGAATAGTCAGAGGTGCTTCACTCAGTAGTGGGAAATAAGTAGATTTAAACACTGTTCTGGTACCTAGACTTAAACACTGTTCTGGAAATAAGTAGACTTAAACACTGTTCTGGTACCTAAGTGCCGTAAGAGCAAGATCTGAAAGGATCAAATAATTTTTCCAAGTAATTTAAATGTATACCAGAGCAAAGCTGAATATTTAAAGGCACAAGCAAATACCTATGATGGAACCACAAAAAGCTCCATACAGCATCCAGCAAAAATGGTCACACATGCAAAGAAGCAAGAAAATGCAACATATCGTGAAGGGGGGAAAAAACCCCAAAGAATCTCTAGGAAATTATGTTGAATGAAACAATATTGCCTATTCCAGATTTCATTTATATAACATTTTGGAAATAATTTTTTTTAGAAATAGAGTTGATGCAGGAATTAGGGATGAGGGGTGGAGTGAGGGCAAAGCTATAAAGGGACAATATGAGGATTAATTAAACAATGGAATTAATTTGTGCCTTGACTGTGGAAGTGGATACATGAAACTGCACAAATGATAGAACTATTAAACTAAATATGCACACTTATACACAACTAAGTACAAACAAAAATCAGGAAATCTGAATAAGACCTGTGCACTCTATCGATATATTCTGATTGTGATTTTCTACTAGTTTTATGAGATGTTACCACTGAGGGAGATTTGATAAAGGGCACATAAGATTTCATTGTATTACATTCTTACAATTGCATACAAATCTATAAATAATACAAAATTTCAGTTAAAAGAACCAAATGAAACTGATCCAAAATTGACACAGATTTTAGAATTATCAGACAAGAACATTAATAGTTATTACAACTGTACTCTAGAAATTAAAAAAATAGATATGCAAGATAATTTTACAAAGTTCCAAAGTGAACTTCTAGAAATGAAAACTATAATTGCTGAGATGAGCAATACATTATAAGGGATTAAAAGCAGATTACATATTGAAGAAAGTTCATGAACTTGAAGATATAAAAACAGAAACTCAATGCAACAGGGGAAAAAACCCAGGAGGAAACAGAAAAAAAAAAAAGACCAGAAATAAAAATGATCAGAGTTTCAATGATCTGTGGGACAATTCAAGTGGCTTACTACATGTGGAACAGGAATCCTCAAGAGTGAGAAGACAGTAAGTAGGGAGTAAAAAAATATTTTTTAAAGAAATAATGGCTAGAAAATTTTAGGATTTTTAAAATTGTAAACACAGACTCTAGAAGTACAATGAATCCCAAGCATAAAATGTATGAGAAACAACCACCCCCCAGAACCCTCCAAAGTACAATACGATACACCAAAACTAAAATTATAAGACACTTTATACTCATGTTGCTCAAAACTAGTGATTAAGAAAAAAAATCTTAAAAGCAACCAGCCACCGGTGGAAGGACGTGCAATATAAGGAAGAAAAATATTCAGGATAATAGTAGATTTCTCAATAAATATATGTGAGAAGAGAGGGGCTCTCATCTTTAAAGTATAGAAAAACAAAACAGCCATGGCATACATCTGTAATCTCAGTTACTCAGAAGGCTAACAGGAGGATGGAGAGTTCAAAGCCAGCAACATGGAGAGATCCTGACTCAAAAACAACAGTAACAGAAGAAACTCACACCTATGCATGCCCCCTACCTTGACATCCTAGATTTCTATATGTAGTAACCTGTCTTTCAAAAAGGAAGATCATAAATAGACTCTCAGATGTAAAAAAGCTGAAAGATTTAATTACAGGCAGATCTCACCCTAATCTCTGAAGTAATGGTAAAGAGAATCCTTCAGCCATAAGCAACGGTACTTGGATTCATGGAAGTCTGAATCTAAGGAAAAGGAATGAAGAGCGGCAGAAATGGTACTCAGCAGGTGAATATAAAAGATATTTTTCTTATATTTAAAAAAATTTAAAGAGCATCAACTATTTAAATAAAAACAATATAGTAGATATTTATAATACATGAGAAGGCAAAGTATCTAACAACTATACTACAAAAGCTAAACGGAAAGAAATAGAATTACCCTAAGGTTCTACTACTAAAAGTGAAATGATGTCATAATACTTCAAAACAGATGGTGAAAAGCTAAAGATTGTAAAAAAAAGAGAATGAAGAACAAACGGGACAAATATAAAATGGGAAGCAAGACAAACAGTAAAAAGACTTTAACTTAACTATATCAATGACTATGTTAAATATAAATGGTCTATATACTACAAAGAAAAGGCACAGGTTGTCAGATATTAAATATATGCTATGTATAAAAATAACATATCAAATATAATGACACAACATACCAAAACTGAAAATATAAGCAAAGATAAATTTTGTTAACATTAATAAACAGTTTATAATAGTCATTTGTAATAGCCAAAATGGAAAATATTCAAATATTGATCTATAATCACATCAATAAACTAACTGTGCTATATTTGTATAGCAGAATATAACTCAGAAAAAAGAACTACTGATCTATGAACCACCACCAACAAATCTCAAAATAACTATCTTAAGTGAAAGAAGTCAAATGAAAAAAGTATATACTGTATTATTCTGTTTATATAAAATGCAAACTAATTTGTAGTGACAAAATGAGTACAGTATTGGGGACAAGAAGAGAGATGGGAGAAGTCAGAGGGAAGAATTAGAGAAGAATATACGGAAACATTTGGTAGATATATGTATGTTCATTATCTCGACTGGTGATGATTTTATGTTAAAACACCACAATGTACTCTTTATGTGTTGTTTACTATACGTTACTTATATCTCACTAAAGCAGTTATAAATAAAGAAGTGAATGAATGAAGGAAAGAAGAAAGAACTTTCCTTTACAGAAAAAAAATCTAATTAAGAACATGTAGAAACAATGAAGAAACAGAAAATCACTATAATTGTAGTAATTGTCATAGTAATTGGTAGCAGATATGACTCATCAATGAGTGCTAAAAATAATCAGTGAAAGTTTAAGAAGATAATATTTGCATAGCCTCAAAGTATCTCCTTCCAAGTATTTATTCCTTAGAAAAGGAAAATAGAATATTGCAGAATAAAATACAACAAACATACTCTAAACCACATAATTAAGATTAATATTATCGGTAATAAGACATGTCAATATCATGTGGCACCTGCTATAATGCACTGATAAAGGGCACAGCACATTCAAATGTCTGTCCCTAAAATGCATAATGTCACTCTAATCAGGAGAAAACATCAGACGAACCTAACCTGAGGGACCGTCTACCTGACTAAATAATAGTGAAGGTGTCAAGGTCACAAAAGATTGGGAGAGCGTAAGGAATTCGAAGAGATTGGAGGAGAATAAGGAAATACAGAAGCTAAATATAATCTGGGATCCTGAATTGGGTCCTGAAAGAGAAGTACATTAATGAAAAAATCTGGTAAAATTAGAAGAAAGTCTAAACTAGGGTTGGTGGCGCACAACTTTAATCCCAACACTCGGTGGGGCTGAGGCAGGATTGCCAAGAGTTCGAGACCAGCTTAGACTACAAAGCAAGATCCTGTCTCAAAAAACCAAACCAAACCAAAAGAAAGTGTACAGTTTAGTTGGTAATAATGTACCAATATTAATTCTTTAGTTTTGATAATTGGATTATTGTTCTGCAATATGTTAACCTTAGGGGAGGAAGTAAGGGGTATAATGGAAATGCTGTAATAGTTGTGCAACCCTTCTGTAAGTATAAACTTATTTCAATATGAGTTTGTTTTAAAAAAATCAGAATGGTGAAGAAATAGTAGGAAACCTTTTACTTATTTTAAATTAGGGTAAACATATGACTTCCTGAAAGAAATGAATGCAAGACTATCCAGAGATAAAACAACTGGATTAATTACTCTTTGAAGAACTACAGAGACAGAGGCAAAGCTAGAAGACTACAGAAAGAAACTATTTCTAATTTTTTCCCTTTAAAGAAAAAGAATATGGAGATCTAAAATTATAAACCACCCAGGTTTTAAACCATGCAGTTAAACTTTGCAAGCCTTCTAAGAGACATTAATGAACAGAAATTTTTATATGTATTTAAAAAGGACAGTAGTGATAACTATGATCCACTTTGGCTTCACCAGAACAAGTCAGGTCAGACTAACTGCAATCGTTTTTTGAAAGTATTACTTGTTTTGTAGTTCTGAGAAATATACAAATTAGTAAATTTGATTTCAAGAAAGCATTTGCCAAAGTTATACAAAATTTCCTTGTGGACTAGATAAAATAAAATATATTTTTATTGACTGGATGGCCATTCATACGTTTATGACTCAATGCACGAGGCCAATCTGCTATTAGAGTTCTCTACTGGGAGATTAAATGGCTTTCTCTGCAGTTCTATCCAAATAAACATTATTTTCCATTAAATAGGGTGAAGACATTATCAACTACACAGATACACTGGATTAGAAGAATGGATGCAGAGCAGACTTTTAACAACTGCCTTAAAATAAGATTAAATGGAAGATGGAGGAGATATAATTTATAGAATATGATGTAAGAATACATTTTTTGCTAACTCCAAGTTCAGAAGTTCTAGTCACAGAATATAGTTCATGAAAGGGCTAAATACTTACCAGACAGAGAGATTTAGACCTTATTAGTATCAGGGATATGCGCTCACTTCGGCAGCACATATACTAAAAATAGTATGGGGGATTCCTCTGACAAATTGGATGTTTCCCACATTTCATTCAGCTAATTTCTTTAACTCAAGGATAAAAAATGAGAATAAATCAATTTCCATGATAGATGGAAATTACAAGTACCTTTATTTATTTATTTTTTTCCTTTTTTTTTTTTTTTTTTTGGTGCTGGGGATCGAACTCAGGGCCTTGTGCTTGCAAGGGAAGCACTCTAACCGCTGAGCTAAATCCCCAGCACAAGTACCTTTAAACAAGAACCTTTCTTCAGATGTCATCCTGCCCATCCAGATGGGCTGGGAGCTAGGATCTCACTATATCCAGTTTCTGATGATGTAGTGAATATGAGTAGGACAAACTCTGTTAGTAAAATAGGGATGCTTATTTATCAGTGTATTATGGGTTAAGATCAAGATAGACTATTTCATATGTCCAGTTCAGCGCAAGGCAAGGATGGCAGTAGAATTACAGCTGAAGATTAAAACAAACAAACAAGAAACCAAAAAAAAAATGAGAGAAGACAAACACTTTAAAAATACTGGCAATAGATGCTGAGAAATAATTTTCCCATTGTATCCTGGTGCTAATCCTGCTTTAACTGAACCAGCTCCACTTTAATTCATTATATATATTAGGATTCCATCTGAAGGTCTACTAGGTAAAAACACTCTACATTGATAAATAAAATAAGACAAAAACAAAAAAACCCCAATCTTTGAAAAATATATATTATGAGAATGGGAAGAGGTAATGGCAGCATGAGTTCTGTGTCTCTTCTGAGCATGGTATGGCAGAAGGTGTGTCACAGACATCAGGATTTTGAGAGTGACAATAAAGAGAAGGGATACACTTGTACTTGGAATCTAAAATCAGCACATCTTAGTAATTAGGCCAACCTTGGACTAGGAAGACTTCCACATTTATTTGGATGATTGTTGAGTAGCTATACCAACAAATGAAACAAAAATATGAGAGGAAGAAATGTGGGAATGGGGATGACAAATTCAGTTTAGGACACGCCGATGGCTGAGATGCCCAATGACCATGGCTCTACAATTCTGAAGTTCAATGGGGAAGTTGAGACGTAAACAGGGATTTGGAATCAACAGCTAACATGTGATAGTTGAAACTATAAAAATAGAAAATAAAAGGTAAAAAGGGTAGCAGGTAAGTACAGAATCTGAGGAATACCAACAATTAAGTGATGGGCATACAAATAGCCTCCAAGAGGAAAAACAAAAAAAAGCAAGAATAGCCACAAGGTTATTAGCAGCACTGTGGAAGTGCAGCCATCTGTGTGGGAGAATGTGTAGAACAGTAGAACAAAGTTGCCAAAAATATGAAATGTTGAAGACAGAACAGTGAAATAAGGATTGAAAAAAGGTCACTGGATATGACAATTCGAAGAACCTTGGTGCCCTTGGTAAGACTGGTTTCAGGAACACAATAGAAAAGGAATCTTAATTTTATTGAGATGAGAAGTTAATCAGAGATGAAGACGTGAACACAAGTATCACTTCTGAGAACAATGGATGAGGTGAAGAGGAGAATGAGATGACAGTGGCCAAACCAAAGCAAGATCTAAAGAGTTTGCTTTTCTAAGATGACAAAATATAAAATTAAAGTAAAGATAAAGTAACTACTAGAGTGGGACTGAAGGTATGGGAATGAGAGGGCGACTAGCAAAGGGTGGCGCTCGTTCTGCCAATGGGTCCCCGAGGGAGAATGCCATGACCACAGCCCCTGCCCGTGACAGCACAAATTAACGGTGTGATTCCGCGGTCCTCAATATGGGTAACTGACCAATGTCGGCATACAGGTTGGTTAATGACCCACTATCTGCTATGAAAAGATGTGAGTGGAGCCAAATGCATCCTCTTTATTAGGAGTATGAACTAAGATATACAGAAATGGAACTAAGAGATGGAAACTCAGATGAAAAGGCTGTGGTATGAAAAGAAAGGATGATACAGCAGTAACGAGCCATGTTAAATCTGCAGTTAGACAGAACAAAAGCACCAAGTGGCTAAGGGAGCATCTGTGAGGCAGCACGCAGGGAAGCTGGCGTCTGGGAAAAGCAGAGTGCGGGAGTGTGGTGAGTGATGGAGGCTACACGCGAGACCATGTGCCCCGTAGCGCAGACAGAAAGACTTGCCTTGGAATCTGCTAGTTTTCCAGTTGTGGAGGAGAAAGGAAAAGAAAACAGAAAGAGCTGATTTTAAAGAAGACTGGAAAACCTAATCTTCAGTGAGAAAGAAGTGGTGTGGGTGCAGGAGTCGGAAGAAAGGTCAAATATATTTATCAAGAGAAAAAAAGATTAAAATTAAATGAGTTAAGCATTCAGTTAAAGAAATTGGAAAAGAAATATAGAGCAAGCCAAAAGAAGAAGGGAAAGATGGTGTAAGGACAGAATGACATAGAGAACAACACTTATAACAATTACAATAATAAACATGAAAAGAAGACCAAACAAAAAGTGATTGTTTGAAAAGATTAATAAACAGCAGGTTGGGGATTTAGCTCAAGTGGTACAGTGCTTGCCTAGCAAGGGCAAAGCCCTGAGTTTGATCTCCAGTACCAAAAAACAAAATAAGATAAACCAAAATAAAATAAAATAAAATAAACATAAACACCTGCTCAGAGTGGAAAAAGGTACAGAACAAAAGAAAATAAAGTACAGAACAAAACAGAAGAAATAATCACAGATACTACAGAGAATAGGAAACATAAGAATTGTTGTTACAAAAAACTACTTACTAAAATGTGTGAAAATAGAGATGAAATGGATTAATGCCTAGGAAATACAATATTGTTACAAGAACAAATAAAGAACTTAAATAAGTAATAAAGATATTGAAGTTGAAGACTACTCTTCTCAAGAAACCAAGGACCAGATAGATGGCTTTGCCAGAGGCTCTATCAAATTTTCAAGGTATAGCTAATTATCATTTCATATGAGCTCTTCCAGAAGATATAAAATGAGCAAAAGTTATCCAAGCTATTTACAAGCTAGTATTTTGATTCTGTACAAGATAAAAACAATACTACAAAAACTGATTCAGCCACAGTGAATTTAGTATGTCAGAAAATAAGAATGAGACTCCATGTTTACTGAGGCAAAAATATATTTGTTTCTGGTAAGTCTTAAGTCAGAAGATTTGTAATACAAAGTGGTGAAAAGTATAAATAACATCCTCGAGAATAATTGAGTTAGCATTGCCTGACTGTCCATCTTAATAAGCATGACATTTGCTGTCCTATACAAAATGACAACACACCTTTCTGAGTGAGTCTCAACAACCTTTCTTTCCCCTCAATTTGCCAACTTCCCCCAGCCTACCAGTGTACTGTGTAGGTAACAACCCCTTAGGGGTATCAAGGTTGAACAAGAACACCCAGAACTCCTGCTCTATCTATCAGCAAAGAAAAGGCTGGGTTTCTCTTTCAAAGTTGTGACCTCAAGGTTAAGATCAGACTTTCTGACCTAGGATGAAAATGAAGACCAGAGTCATGGACAGGGAGAATATGAGGCTAGCCTCTCAAATCTAGTATGTCTGGCTAACTTGAATTAGGATAACTTGGAAGCACTGACTTTACCAATGAAATCAGTATTTTGTTGTCATTTTGAAACTGCATAGGAAGCAATGAACTGGTAGTTTATTTTAAATTTTGGGAGGTGCACAATCTGTTTTGAATATGGCTTCAACATCTATCCCCTGCTAATCTGTGAAGATGACATACGGTGAAAGATGACTGGAAAAGGGACATGTCGGTCATAGACTGCGTCACTTTATTATTATTATTATTATTATTATTATTATTATTATTATTATTATTATTATTATTTTGGTGCTGGGGACCAAACTCAGGGCCTTGTGCTTGGGAGGCAAGCACTCTAACCACTGAGCTAAATCCTCAGTCCCTACTGCATTATTTCAACTAGTTAGGGGAACAGAGAAGTCTGAATTATGCACTGCTTACTTCAGATTTTTGACTCTGTGGTGATATAGTTCTTCTCATTAGGATAGGAGTTGAAGAGGAGATTCTAAAGCCGATTGAAAGCATATTAAGTGGACATAAATTTAAAAGATTACACGGGAATACTTTCCCATGGGATTGTCAAACTTCTCAATTCTTTAAGACATGCTGGTAGTTTCTTATTTTCTTTTATCCAGAAATTCTCACAAGAGTAAGCTGAATAATTTGTTAGAAAGCCTTCTTCTTTAGCTCCCTTGGTCTTTATATAACAGAACATCAAATAAGCCTGTGGCCTGTAATGCTTCTGTAACTAACTAAATCCCAGAAATGCAGAAAAGAAACATGCTGAAACTCCTACCAGAGAATTACAGGCTATATTTAAATACAGTGATTTTTTTTTAAAAGTCTCTAAATAGTAATTGCATTGAATACAGAATAAGATGAATCTTTCACTGTAAACAATATTTCCTAAATTAATATTGGACAAAAATAATTATTTAAATGGATCAAGAGATAATAAACCATCAAAATAAGAAAGACTGTGCTACAAATGCTACCTCTGCTCTAGACCTGATAAAAACAAACGCAGGGAAGCCATGTACCCATGGTGCTATGATGCTATGTTTGGATAAGGTTTGAGCACATCTTCCAAGGGCTGATGTATTGAAATTTGATACTCATCGTGAGGCATTAAACAGGTAGACACTTAATCTGACTATGGTGTCTAGAGGTGGGGTCTTTGAGAGGTAATTACGATTAGATAAGGTCACCCGTGATGACACACTGGGGGCTTTATATGATGAAGAAGAGTCGGGGATTTAGCTCAAGTGGTAGAGTGCTTGCCTGGGCAAGCATAAGTCCCCGAGTTCAGTCCACAGCACGATCCCTGCCAAAACCAAATGAGGGACAGGGCAAGTGTGGTGGTCATGCCTGTAAATCCAGCACTCTAGGAAGCTGAGGCAGGAGGATTCCAAATTTGAGCTCAGCCTGGCCAACTTAGGGAGTTAGTGAGACACTGTCTTCATAAGAAAAATAAAACATGGGCTGAGGATGTAGCTCAGATCAAAAGCCCTGGAGTTCAAACCCCACTACCACACACACATACACACACACACACACACACACACACACACACACACACGCACACACAAAAAAGAAAAGAAGAAAGGAGAGAGATAGACGAGACCACACACAGATGTGCTCCCTGTGGCTCACCACGGGCTGTCCTGTGCTTTCTTGAAACTCTACCGGTGCACAGCCACTGGCAGATGCGGCCCCTCTCAGAATTCCAAAATGTGGGCCAAAGTTACCCAGCACACGGTAGTGATTGGCAGCAGACCACAGACCAATACACACGGAGAAAAGTTCTGCAGCTACACTCGTGTGAGAGGAAGGCCACTGAGCAGAGCCACAGCTGAGACTGGTTCTCCCGGGTTGAAGTTGTTAGATTTAAGTGAACACACAAAAGAACTGAAGGACAGATGTAACACTCTTAAGAAATAATTTGGAGCATGAAACACACCAAAAAATGCAGGCACAAAGCTTGTCCAGTATGTAGGCTGAGGTGCACATTAGTGGGTCTCCTACTATACAGTGCTTAAGGGTTATCAATATTGCTTGTTAACTGCAGACTTCCAGGCTAAGCCAAAGATACTTTAATTGTGAAGGGCAGCACAGAGGTACCTGTCTTTGTAATAAGTACCTCTAGGGGTTTTTTGTTTTTGTTTTTCTTTTTTAGACAGGGTCTCGCTATGTAGTTCAGGCTGATCTTGAACTCACCAAGCAGCATAGGCTGGCCTCAAACTCACTGTGATCCTCCTGCCTCAGCCTCCCGAGTGCTGGCATTATGAGTGTGCACCACCATGTCCAGCTACCTTTAGGTATTTTTGATAAAAGTAGAAGTCTAGATATAGCATATCGAAAAGACTGGCTTATAATACAAAAAAGAAATAAGTATTTGGCAGTTCCCCAGTAGATTATGTTAATAAAAAAATCATTCAAACTCCATAACAAAGATTTGAAATTTGGATTTATGCTGTTACTCTGTATTATTTACATTGTTCTTATTCTGGAACTAGCCACAGCAATAGTGAAATATGATATCATGTCTTCCAAAAACCTCTTATGATATGAATTTGGTCTATATTTTAAGAAAACCGGACATTTGCAATAAACATCACCATTCTTACATTCAGGAAAAAACCCAGTGAAGTAATTTCTACTTGTGAGAAAAAAGTTGAACAAGCTTACAAGATATACTCTACTATACTAGACAGAGGTGAGATACAACAAAAAAATACTAACTTTTTCTTTTGTTCTTCAATAATCAAAACAAATCAGAAAGAACAAGGAAAAAAGCAGATACATATAAAAGTCAACAGAAACATCCTTTTATAGAATGCATGTTGTATGCCTGTATCTCTTGTGGAATAAATGCAAAACCTAAGATGAATATTAACTTATTTCTTTCTTTTTCTTATTTCTTTTCAGAATAATGATGTGTAAGTATTTGCTTTTATTTGACAACTTTATTAATGCACAGCGTTCAGGTTATCAAACTTTTTTGAGGGTGGGCTGGGAATCGAACTCAGGGCCTTGTGCTTGCTAGGTAAGCACTCTACCAGTGAGCTAAATCCCCAAACCCCAGGTTATTAAGCTTTGATAAGACAGAGTAATGGAAGGAATATACCTATTGTAAAAATTTAGAAGTTTCCATTAATTCTTATAAATACATTTTGTAAAAACAGGAGGATGAGGGTAACTGATGGAAATGCTGTCTGCTGATATTTGCTCCTTTATTTTAAGTGACTCCCAAAGTCCCTCACTTGGGAAATATATAATGTCAAAAGAAAAGTATTCCAAAGTCAAAGATTACATTCAGTCAGGAAAAAGATTTCAAAGTATAAATTATATTAAAACATGTTGGTATTTGCAAAAATCCCTAATACAAAGAAATACTAAGTTATTGACTCATTCTGTCTGATCAAAGCAAGAAAAGGTTAAAAAGTATACCTGAGCTACATATTAAACCTGTAATTTTTTTGTGTGCTAAACTGTGAATTCACATAATAAAACTACTTTTAGTTTTTTTATAGTAAGTACTAGTCTTCAAATTGTTTTCTAAAACATCTAAAAATAGTCAACAATACTCATAAGCCTCAGGTCAGAACATTTTCTTCTCTTCTCTCTTCTATTGCTAGGTTTATTAAAGAGTCCTGGGAGTTAAAACTTCCTGGCTTGAAAACATAGACTTTTCAGCTTTATGTACAGTCGTAAGTGAATATGCTGATTCCTATTCTACATAGGTCCTTTTAATTGCTTTTCTTAGAGAAATATAAAAAGAATTTCCAAACGAGGGTATTAAGAATGTCAAACACAAAAAGGATTGGTGTGTGTGGTATGCGTTCCATTTAAAGTCTTTAATTAAAAAGTATTGATATGGACTGAATTAAAATCATATGTTGATGCCCTGACCCCCAATATGACTGTATGTGGAGATAGGGCCACCAAGGAGGTAATTAGGGCTAAAGGAGGGGTGAGAGGAGATCTAGTCCAATAACACGGGAGTCCTTATGAGGATGGACGTGACAACACTGGCACATACAAACACGAGGCCATGTGAAAGCCATGACGAAAGGAGAAATCAAACCTGCCAGCACCTTGACCTCGGACTTCTCCAGAACTGTGAGAATATAACTACCCAGCCTGTGGTAGTTTGTTATGATAGTTGTAGGAAATTAATGCAGTCATCCCTTGATTGTCTGTGGGAGATTAGGTCCCAGACCCCTGGCAGATACCAAAATCTGCAGGTACTCACGTCTCTCAGGCAAGATTGTGCAGCATTTGCATGTAACCTGTGCACATCTTTCTGTATACTTTAAATTATCTCCAGATGACTTATTATCCCATCTAATACAGAGTAGTGCTATATAAGTTAATTGTTATGCTATACTGCTTGGAGAAAAATGACAAAAATGTCTGTTCACATTAAGTACAAATGTAACGTTTTATTTTTGATCTATGGTTGGTTGAATCCATGGAAGCAAAACCTGTGCATACAGAGGACTAATGTTACAAATGTATTATGCATATAATATATATATATATCAATTATGAAGCCTAAGTTTAAAATTCCTGCTCCTGAGGGAATCACTATTCTAATTTGTTTTTTCAGTCCTGGGACTGAACTCAGGGCCTCTGCAGCGAGCTACATCCCCCTTTTCTGGTATTTTTAAAATTCCAAGACAGGGTTTCCCAAAGACACTAAATTGTCCATGCAGAGTTGGAACTTACGAGCCTCCTGCCTCAGCATCCCAGACATGCACAACCACACCTGGTCACTATCCTAAATATTTTTTCTATTTTTTTAAAGTACATGTTTGCAGTACATAACAATTACAGTTCTTGTGGGGGAGCTAGTACATGTACATAGCATATCTTAATTTCCCCTCCTCTCTTCCTTCCATCTCGATTGGCTTCCCTTTTGCAAAAGATCTAAATTTTAAGTTCCCCATTTCTTTGCTGTATGAAAAAAAGTTTTATTACATATTTAAATATCTTTTAAAAATATATTTAATTCTTTCAGTCAGGCTGCCCATTCTTCTGCCGATACCACACTGCCAGTATTAGTCTGATAGCAAATCTTGTTATCTAACAGCGGGGATTGAACTCGGGGCCTTGTATTTGCTAGGAAAGCACTCTACCACTGAGCTCAATCCTCAACCCTGTTAGGATTTTTGCTGGAATCGCACTGACCTATGAATCAGTTGGGGCAAATCGATATGTTGACTACACTGATTATATGAAATCTAATACATTAGTGTAATCGCCATTTAAACTTTAATGTTGCTCAATACAGTTCGTAGGTATTTTATATGCACACTTCTGTAATTTTTATTCCTATGTAGTGTGAATCTTTGTCGTTACAGAAAATAGTATCTTTTGTAATATATTTTTTCTACTAGAAATGTAACTTATTTTTGTATATTGGTTTTATAGTCAATAACCTTGCTAAACTTTCTTATTATTTCTAATAATTTACCTATACATTATTTTGAGTTTTCTGGGTCAATAATCATGTCATGCAGAAATGAAGGAAGTTTTATTTTTTCCTTCCTAATATTAAAACTTTGTATGTTTTCCCCCATTCATGTGTGGGGATTGTGATCACCATGAAAATGGTAAGTTGTCTTGTTTCAGTTCTAAAGAAAATATTCTGGTACTTCATTGGGAATAATGACACTTGGTACAAGGTCTTGACTGATACTTGCGACCAAAGTAAGAACTTCCCATCTATTCAAATTTTAAAAAGATATTTATTTTTCTTCTCATGAATGAATCAACTGAATTTTTGAAGACCCTATTGAGATAACGTTTTTACCCCTTCTTTAAACTCTTAAGATATCAAATAACACAATTTTTTCCAGTTAAACATACTTGCAGTCTTTAGATGCCCTCCTTAGTTATAAAGTATTATCTTTTTTTTTTTATGAAAATACATTTTGCATTCAGTTTGCTAATGTTTTGCTTAGGATTTTGTATTAATGTTCATAAGACTGAATTGTACTTTTATTTTCTCTTGCTGTTTTGGTTCAGATACTAAAGGTGTGATACAGACATACATTACTCAGTTTGATGTTACTTCATTTTTTATTTTTTAAGTTTGAAATCACCTTTATCTGAAAGATGAGAGGTCAGTTATAACCACAAGCCATAGTTCTGTCTTGTTTTGTTTTGTTTTTTAATGGGAAGTTTTCAACTAAATATTTGAATTCTTAATGGTCATAGGATTATTTTACCTTTCTGTATTTTCTTGATTCACTTCTGGTAGGGTAAAATTCTTATAAATTGGTACATTTCATCTAAGATTTCACAATTTGTTGGTATTAAATTATTTATACTATCCTTGTATCTTTTAAATCTCTATTTGACCATAAGCATGCCTCACCCATTACCCCCTTCTTTTGTGGTGCTGCTGATAGAATTTACTCACACATACTAACCATGCATTCTACCACTGAGCTCCACACCCAGCCTTTCCTTCCTCTTGTTATTGACACATATAATATCATTTACTTTTGCTTTTTTCTCTTCAACTTCCAGGTTTCTCCATTTTACAGGTCTTTGAGATGAACCAATTTCAGGTTTTACTGATCATCTCACCTGCCAAATGTATGTTTTCACTCCATTAATTTCTGCCTTTATTATTTCATTCTTTTAAAATTAAAGCTGTCATTCATTTTCTCTCATTAAATTGAAAGCCTAGGTCTTTAATTTCCAGCCTCTTTCTTTTTATAATTATAAATATTTAAGATTACATATTGTAAAGAAATTTTTGTTTAGTTTTTTGTAAAGCAAGAAATATTTCTTTTCTGGTTCATGAGTTATTCAACAGTCTCTAAAATTTTTTATCACACATATAATCTTTTTAAATAGGGGAGATTGATATGAGTGAAATACACATATTGAATCTTCTCTCTAGTGTGAAACTGGGAGGATGGAAGACCAGGATGGGAGGGGATGTAAAAATGGTCAAAGTTTGTTATGCACATGTATGAAAAATGAAAATAAATAAATGAGTAAAAAAAGAATTTGGCAGTAGTATGGACTCTCATAGAAAAAAATCATCTTTTTTGTTAGTGATTTTTGTCAGAAAATATGGTCTACATAACAATAGTTATTTGAAATTTACTGAGACTTTGTGTAAAATAAGCCCAATTTTTCTAAAGGGCTAATCACTTGAGAATGCATAGTCTCTCATTGTTAGGTTCTGTATAAACAAATGTGTATTTAATTTAATATGATACTAAATTCATCAATTTCTTCAACTTTATCGATTTGGAGGCTATATAATGGGTTTGAGGCTGAATTATATCTTCCTAGTAGATTGAACTTTTCATTAATATTCGATGATTTCCTTATTCTAGCCATGCTTGTCATATTAACACTGATTGCCCAATTTTTGTTTGACTGGTCTTCACCTGGCATAACTTGTTACCATCCTTTTATTTTAAACCTTTTCATGTTTTCAGAGTGTTACTGATTATACCTGCCAATGTATTTGGACGTGCTTCAGATAGTGCACCTTTTGCTTCTTATCTGCCTCACTTCCGTGATGAAGAACATTCCCAGGCTGGGCATGCAGCTCAGAGGTAGAGTACTTTCCTCGCATGCTCCAGGTCCTGGGTTTAATGTCCAGCATCACAACACAACACAACACAACACAACAACTCTTCTTTATCGTCTTAAAAACTTGACTGGTATAGCTTTTGTTTGTTTGAAACTTACCCTCTTTTCTCCCTAAATTGGATTGGGCATTATACATTCCTTTTATAATCTTTTAGTGGATTAACTTGACAGTTTTACTTTGATAATCCCTTAACAATACCATATTTTTTGTATAGTAATATTTTGTTTTGTCTTTTTTTGTAAATCTTTGAAAATATATATAATAATACCTATTATTATTGGTAGTAACAGAATTTTATGGAGACTTTATAGATTTGCTCATATTTGTAAATTGATTGATTGAGTGACTGCAATACTAGACGACTGAACCCATGAGTGTTCTACCACTGAGCTACATTCCCAACCTTTTTTTTTTTAAAGACTCATTGAGTTACCCTGGCAGGACTTGAATTTGCACTCTCCCTGCCTCAGCCTCCCTGAGTACTGCGATTACAGGCATGCACTACCGTCCCCAGCCACATTTGCAATATTTTTACTCATCATTCCTCCTAGTATCTCAGACTTTGCTTTTAGTATATGTGCTGCCGAAGCGAGCACCAGACTTTGCTTTTGAAATGATTTCCCTTTTCCTGTCATTTTACTGAATTTTTTTCACAACTGTTTCCTTTTAAAAGTTCCATCAATTTCTGTCTACTGGTGGCAAACTCTGCTTTTGGTTATTGGTATTTTTTTTCACCTTGGCTTGAAAGAAAGTTTCACTAGGCAGTCAATTTTATGTTGACAACTATTTTCTCTCAGCACTTTGAAAATATTGCTCTGGAAGACAAAGGAGAGAAGCTTCTGGAAAGACTGCTGACTAGAGGCATCAAATGTGCTTCTCCCTCCCACAAAGAAAGATCAGAAATGAAAAACAAGCCAGGTCTGTGGGCATATGCCTGTAGTCTCGGCACTCTGGCAGGCTGAGGTGGCAGGATCACAAATTGGAGTCCAGCTTGGGCAACTCAGTGGCCTACTGAGACCATGTCCCATAATAAAAAAGTAAAAACTGGGCTGGAGATTAGGGTTAGGGTTACCATAGTTCAGTACAAAGGCCCTGGGTTAATCAATCCCCAATACCACAAACACTCCCCCTCCAAAATACAACAGCAAAAACCTGAAAAATAGCTACTGTTCTGTTACAATATTCAGGAAGTAGCACTGGGATACAGTGCAGCACAGTGTAGGGCTGGGTGTGGTGGCGCTTGCCTATAATCCCATCTTTGGAAGGCTGAGGCAGGAGGACTGCCAGGAGTTCGGGTCAGTTTGACTCCAGGAAGGTCCTCTCACAAAGAGAGAAAGGTAAAGGGAAGACACTCAACAGCTCACATTGGCACCCTGGGGAGTTCAGCAGCTCTTGAAGCTCTCAAGCCCTTTGGGTAGTGTGTACCACTATACTGCTCCAGAGCAGGAGCACAGTTCACACAGTACCCTCTCTCAACCCAGATGCTGCTGCAAGGCACCACTCTGAGACCAAACCCAATTACGCTCCACCCCTAGTGCCCTGTGTGACTCCTCTTCCCAGGCAGGCCACTGAAGTAGCTTCACCTCTGCAAAGCCAGACGACAGAGCTGTGCTGTATTACACTCTAGAGTGATCTTACTTGTGTGCAGATTCTATTCCTAGAATCTGACAGGTGTGCTCCATATTACACAGATGTTCGGCATCTGCTGCTGCACGAGCTGTACATCCCTGCTTATGGAGTACTGGAGTAGCCTTGCTACTGTGTGGCCCGTGAGACTGACTAGCACCCTGCTACTGCTAACAAATGCACCATACCACACCCACCCAGGAATGCTGAAGTGACCCCACCATTGTGCAATCCATAGAGACTGAAAAGAGCATGGCTGCTGTCATGTATGCACACTGCATCCCACCTGGCTGAACCTGCTGGACTGGTCATATAGTGAGCATCCTACTCCCACCTGTGACATATACTACAATTGTCTGGGCTGCTGGAAGATCTACATGCCCCTGGGGCCTGTGGAGTTAGATGGGCTTCCTGAGTGCATTCTGACAAGCACTGTGCCCACAGCCATACTTGAAGAAGTATCTGAAGAGTATACTATGGCACCCAAGTGGAAGAAAGACAACATAGGCTGCCAAACTGACACTGTAAAATATAGCTTCAGGAGGAAGTCTTCTATGATGAAAACCCACTAACCCCCATTCTACATGAAACTAGTAGAGAGAAGTGACCTGCTGTAGGCATATATCAGTGATGGTGGGCCATTTAGAGCTTTCAGTGATACAAACAGTCTGCTGCAGCATGCGAGTCACAGGTTTGCCACCAGCAGCATTTATCAACAACAAACACTGGGACACAGGAAATGAGAATGAACATGGTAAAGTGAGACCTTCAAAGAAACATCATAATGCTTTGGCAACATACTCCAAATAAATGAATGCTGGTGAAATGCCTGAAAAAGAACGCAAATGAATGATTTTAAAGAAACTCAAAAAGATATAAGAATATACAGACAATTCAATGAAATTAGGAAAACAATTCATGATATGAATGAGACATTCAGTAGAGATAGAGATCATGAAAAAAAGCCAAACAGAAAGCTTGTAACTGAATAACTCAATTAAACCTAAACCTCACAGTTGGGAGCCTTAACAACAAAACAGATCAAACAGAACACTTTCTGAACTTGAAGACAGTTCTCTGAAATCACCTAGTTGGAACAAAAAAGAAGCAAGTAAAAAAATCAGAAAGTGAATAAAGCCTCCAATACTTTGAAGACACCATTAAATGAATAAATTTTTGAACTACGGTGGTTCCAGGAGAGAAAGAAAAGGGAAAAGGCATAAAAGTTTGTTCAGTGAAATAACAGCTGAAAAATTCCTGAATCTTAGGAAAGATATGAACATCTAAGTCCTGCAGGTCTAAAGGAATCCACATAGATTTGACCAAAAACTCCTATCTGCAGCATATTATAGCCAAACTGTCAAAGTCTAGAATAAAGAGAATTCTAAAAACAGCAAGAAAAAAGGAAGAAGTAGAATTTAAGGATAACCCCATTTGATTAATAACAGATTTCTCAGTAGAAATCTTACACACCAGAAAGGAAAGAGATGCCATATTCAAAGTTCTAAAATGAAAAAAATTCTCAGTGAAGAGCATTATACCCAGAAAAGTTACCCTTCAGAGATGAAGGAGAAATGAAGACTTTCCAAGACACGTAAAAAGTGAAGGAATACATCACCACCATAGTGGACTTACAAAAGATGCTTAAGGGAATCATATATCTAGGAGTAAAAGGTAAATACTATCATGAAAACATACAAAAATATAAAACCCACTATAAGGGCAGATACACAGGAGAGAAACTGAAAAGCATTAAAACTCATAAATACATAAAGATGAACAAGAAACAAAGAAAAGAACAAAAGATATTTAAAAAAAAAGAAAACAAAATGACAGGAGTAAATCCTTATAGATCAATAATTATCTTTAATATAAATGAACTAAATTCCCCAATCAAAAGATACAGACTCTGCTAAATGGATTAAAAAACAAAGACCCAAGGGGCATGCTGCCTTCAGGAAATGCTTTTCACCAGTAAAGACATGCAGAAAGAAAGTTAAAGGGTGAGAAAAGATGTTTTTACCAAAGTAAGGAGGAATAGGTATATTTATACCAAATATAATAGACTTTAAATTAAAAACTATAAAAAGAAACGAAGAAGGGTCACTATATAATAATCAAAGGATCAATTTAACAAGATGTGACAATTATAAATGTATATGCACCTAATGCCAGAGCACTCAATTTAATAAAGCAAACATTAGATTTAAAGAGAGAGATAGGCAAAAACAAAGTAATAGTTGGGGACTCAACATCCCATTTTCATCAATGGAAATATCATCCAGATCCCCCACCCTGCAAAAAAATTTTAAAAAGTAGAAAAAATGGAGTTAAACTATACAATAGACCAAGCAGATTCTGGCAGAAGAGATAAGGTGACTCTGGACTCCAGCAGCTTTTGAAGAGGTAGGAACTTTTCTACAATTCTTGTTCTAGTTGATCTAAAACTGACTGCAAATGCATCTCAGGGTATAAGTTTATGGGCTCCAACTAAGGAATGCTGCTGTCTTTTCAGATCAGGGTATCATCTTTTCCCTTTTTAATTTGTTCTGAGAGTTCTTCATTATTTTAAATTTTCTGCTTCTTTCTAGTCACCTTTATAATCAATTCCTTGCATTAAAATATTTGATTAAAACAAACTGGAATAATTTCTGTTTTCCTGACTACATCTATCCATCTATCCATCAAGGATTTCTTTTCCATCTCAACAATTATATTTTCTACTTCTGTAAATTCAATAATGCTTAATTATTTCATTAAACATTTCATATTTGCTCTTATATATTTCATAGGAGCTAAGTTCAATATGTGTAATCTTTGGGGGTCTCAATCTTTAATTTGTCTTTCTACTATCATTCATGGTACTTAATTTCTTTATACGTTTGTTGACATAATCTACAAGCAAAATAAGAAAGAAAGAGATTTAAAGTGGCAGAAAAGAAACTGGCAGAAAAATAAAGCTTCTCTGGGACCTGGGTTTGAGATCCCTAGAAGACAACGTGGTGGAGAAAAAAGAAATATCTCTAGGAACTGGAAGGAAGCTGCCAGGAAAACGAGAAACTACAGAGAAGCTGGAGAAACAGCACAATGCAGAAAAAGAATGAAGCAGTTGGGAAAGAACCCTTGGCTGGCTCCAGGGGAGGAGGATCTATCTTTGCTGACACAAGGTGAGCACAGAGGGGCCAGCAGTCCTGGGGAGAAACAACAGACCAGGCTGGCAGCACTAGCCCCAAGAAAAGCCCAGAGTTATTGTAAAAACAGCGTGGGGTTTTATTCTGAAAGTGACTACTTCTGAATGGCAGGTTACAGTTGAAGAAGAAATCCAGTGCAACACCTACCATAATTGAGAGCATTTAATCAGGAGCCATTTTGGGAAGTGATTAATTGTTCAAGACTGAGTTGAAAAGCAACCCTGGAACAACTATACTTTAGGGTTTTAGGTGCCAACCTACCAGAGTGACGGGGTGGGCGTTGGCCACAAGGGACAGTTATGGAGAGGGTGTGTGTGAGATACAGACCTACCTGGAAAGTTTAAGCTCAGGCTGGGGAGGTTGTAGGGATCCCATCCTCCAAGGTAAGGAGTGAGACCAGCTGAGTGTTGCTTTTGGGGATGGAGGGCTGTGTCTGAAAGTGCTGGCACCAAATCCAGAGGTCTGCTTGCTTTCTCTAGCAATATGATCAAGGATATTCCTTGGTTTGGATGGTTTCCATAGATGGGGGTACATGAACAGAGGGGCCTCTGGAGCAGTAACGGTAATTCACAAATCCACAGGCTGTAAAGCCAGGTGGAGAAAGCTGTGAGTTGGGTCACACAAAGGGAGGTGAAAACTGGGAGTGGCTGGAGTAACTATAGCTGTAGGGTGAACACTACTGACCAATAATGCCCAGCAGGAAAGGTGGGGCAAGATTTGGCATTTGTACACAAAAAATGTCTGTATGGAAACAAAATAGGTCTTAGCGGTGACTCATTTGTTAGGAATCCTTCTATCTGGTAGATTCCAATACTGCAGACCCTGGAAAAGAACCCAAAAACACTGAAGAACTGATTTCTGGAGTCGTTTCTTTATTTCCCTTCATTTTTCAGGGGTTTTTCAGATCCCCCTCCCCATTTGGCACTGTTTTTTCTTTTTTTTATTTTCCTTTTATAGAATTCTATTACTTTTCTTTTCTTTTATGCCTTAACAGGATCATTTATCTCACTTTTCTTTTTTGGGGGGTACTGGTGATCAAACTCAGGGCCTTGTGCTTGCAAAGCAAACATGCTAACCACTGAGCTAAACCCCCAGCCCCCTCAGAAGAAAGGCTTCCCTGACCAGAAATATCTCACTTTTTATGCTCCTTCTCATCTTCTTTTTTTATTTTTCTGCTTTTGCAACTTTCACTCTTCATTTCCACCCACTTCATTGCTACTAGCATGAATACTAAACTTTATTAATCTTTAGATATTAAATTAGCTATGCTATTACTATTGAATTCCTTTCTATTGTTAATGGTGGTATAATAACTACATTTAGTGGATATATACTGTATGTCAATGTCTGGTATGTTTTTGGGTCTATATTATAATTATAGATACTCTTTCTGTGGTTAAGGGTGTTACCATGGTAGCTTTTATTGGTTCTTTTTTTTTTTTTTTCCTGGTGCCAGGAATTGAACTCGGATCTTGTGCTTGGTAGGCAAGCACTTTAACCACTGAGCTAAATCCCCAGCCCCCTTATTGGTTCTTATAATGTGCCAATACCCAGTTTGTCTTTGACTCTATTACTGTTGATGAATTTGTTGTTATTGCCAAGGCAGCAGAGGTGCTGCTATTAATTTTTTACTCTATGCCATTATCTGGGTTGTCTTTGTGTCATCAACAATACTTTAGTTCATTTGCTGAGAAATGAGTGCTTGGCCAATTATACTGTACCTTACCCTGCCAAATTAATGGAGATAACTGGATCTTGGGACAGAGGCAAAGGCCCAGAGTGCATCACTGGAAAGCAGAACTAACTAAAGAGATCTCCATATTAGCAACAAAGTCTTTCCACTATAATTGACCGGTAAGCCCAGCACACACAAAGAAAGCCAAAAGAAACAAGAGAAGCAAGTAAACAAAATGTCTCCATTAACTCCTAACTCCCCCAAAGCTAATCCATGGGCCATCTATGGGGAAGATAGTAAAAGCCAAACAGTTGAATTACATAAAATGATAAAAGAGGAGGCAAAAAACAAACGAACAACAAAAAACAAAACCTCTAATGGCCAGCTTAGCAAATAATTAAAGTCCATGAAAAGTACCAAATAGAAATCTAGGAGATACAAAAATTCTATTGAAAGCATGGACAGTAGAAGTGACCAATGTAAAAACAGAGCATGGGAATTAGAAGATAAGGCTGATGCAGGTGACCATATACTCAAGAGATATCTTAAAAACAACAACAAAATAAGGAAAATGGACTGAACAGCTGCTAGATGATGTAAAAAGGACGAACTGAAGATTAATTAGTGAAAAAACAAACGGCAGCAGGAATGGCATAACAAACCTGTGTACAGAAATAACTGCAGAAAACTTTCCAAACATGAGAAAAAAATTTAACATACAGAAAAGCAAGACAAACAGAACCCCAAATAGCCACGACCAGAAAAGAACATCTTTACAACACATAATAATCAAAATACAAGAAGTGCAACATAAGGACAGAAATTTAAAAACTGTTAGAGAAAAGCAAGAAATCACATATAAAGCTAAGTCCATTAGAATTACAACAGATGTCTCAATACAAGCCTTAAAAGCCAGGCTATCTTGAAGTGTTTGAAGTCCAGGAAAAAAATAACTTCCAACCCAGATTGATATATCCTGCAAAACTGTCTTTCAAAACTGATGGAGAAAGGACTTTCCATGAAAATTAGCACCGTATGAAACTCATGACTACAAAGCCAGTACTCCAAAAAATTTCCAAGGAAATCTTAGAAAGGGAAAATGTAGCCAATAATGTCAAAAAATCTAATGGAACAAACACATCAGATAGAGTGAATAGTCAAGTAGAAGGGAAAAAAATAGGAAGCAGCAACAGAAAAATGATACAATGACAGGAATAGGTCAACATCTTTCAGTAATAACTCTCAAAGTGAATGATCTCAACTCCCCAGTCAAAAGACACATATTGGTAGATTGGATCAAAAAACAAAACCCAGTGGTGAGCTGTACATAAGAAACACATTTAATCTAAAAAGAAATTCAAAGACTAAAAATCAAAGGGCAGAAAACAATATTCCATGTGACAGGAGCCTGAAAACAAGCAGGAGTACTTATCCTATTTTCAGACAAAGAGAACTTCAAGCAAAGCTGATCCAAGAAGGCAAACAATGCCATTATGTATTCATTAAGGAAACAGTTGAACATGAAGACGTAACAACTAAAAAATATATATGGCCCAAACACTGATGCACTTGAGTTCATAAAACACTAGTGGACATAGAAGATCAGATGAACATCAACACAATTATAATGGGGTTCTCAATAATACACTATCATAAATAGATCAACTAGGCAAAAACCAAAAAACATCAGAGTGGGACAACACCTTTGAACAAATGGATTTAACATCTATCTACAGAGTGTTCTACCCAAGAACAGAATACATATTCTTCTCAGCAGCACATTGAATGTTCTTCACAACAGACCACATACTAACCCATAAAGCATGCATATGTAAATACAAAATAATCAAAATTATCCCATGCATATTATCAGACCATAGTACAATGAAAGTAGAAATTGCTGGCAAAAGAAATTACCAAAAAAAAAAAAAAAAAAAGCCAAGCATGGTGGTACACACCTGTAATCCCAGCACTCAGGAGGCAGAGGCAGGAAATTGCCATGAGTTTGAGGTCAGCCTGGGCTACATAGTAGGCTCAAGGCCAGTCTGAACTACATAGCAAGACCTTGTCTCAAAAAAACAAAAACAACCAAAAAAAACCCCACAAAAAACCAAACAAAAACAAAAATAAACAACAACAACAAAAGAAACCACAGAAATCATGCAAATGCATGGAAATTCAATAGTACATGCTTGAATGATTAATCAGTCACAAAAGAAATCAAGGAAGAAATTAGTTCCTGGAATCAAATAATGCCAGTAGAACATGCCAGAACCTAAGAGATACAATGAAAGCAGTCCCTAAAGGAAAATCTACAGCTCTGAATGCCCACATCACAAAACCAGAGCCTGCCCAAATGAATAACCTAATTATGAATTTTAAGGTCCTGGAAAAACAAGAACAATCCAAATCTAAAGCTAGTAGAAAGAAGGGTATTATAAACTTCAGGGGTGAGATTAACAAAATTGAGACCAAAAATACAGATAATCAATGAACTGAAGAACTTGTTCTTCAAAAGAATAAACAAAATAGACAAACCCTTAGCCAATCTTACAAAAAAAAAAAGGAAATTAAAAACCCATATAATGCAATTAGAAATGAAAAACGGGCAATCACAATGAACCCTGGTGAAATCCAGTAGAGTATTAGTAACTACATCAAAAACCTGTACTCCAATAAACTGGAGCATTCATGAGAAATGGATAGATTTCTAGATACATACAAATTACCAAAACTGAACCAAGAAGATATAAAAACCCCAAGTAACCATAACAGGGAATGAAATTGAAGCAGTAATAAAAAAAATCCTACCAACTAAGAAAAGTTGAGAACCTAATTAATAGATTTACCACTGAATGCTACAAGAAATTCAGGGAAGCTCTAATGCTGATGCTCCTCAAACTACTTAATGAAATTGAAAGGGGAGGAGTACTCTCAAGTCATTCCTGGAAGCTAGTGTCACCCTGATTCCAATACAGAGATCTAAATAAAAAACAAAACTGCAATACTCTGATTCTATATTCAGAAATTCAGAAGGTATAAACTGTTGACCTTTATTAAAAAAGAAAGTTGCAGGCCAATCTTTTTAATGAATACAGATGCAAAAAAAATCCTCAAAAAAGATTCTGGCAAACAGAATGCAACAAGCATCAAAAAGATAACACATTATGACCAAGAAAGTGTCATTCCCAGGATTCAAGGATGGTTTAACATATGCAAATAATAAAGGTAATAAATCACATACAAATAAGCAAGAACAAAAATCATATGATCACCTCAATAACACAGAACCTTTGACAAAATCCAAAATCCATTCATGATAAAAAAAAATGAGGAAAACAAGTATAGAAGGAACTTATCTTAATTTGATAAAAGCCACATATGACACACCTCCTACCCATATCATATTAAATGGTGATAGGCTGAAAGCTTTCTTTCTGAAATTAGAAACAAGGCAAAGACACCCACTATCACCACTCCTGTTCAATATATTACTCAAAACTTAGCCAGAGCAATCAAACAAGAGAAAGGAATAAAAGTATATGTACAGGAAAGGAAGAATTCAAATGATCATTATCTGCAGAGGAGTTGCTTGTTTACATAGAAGACCCAAAAAATTCTACCAACAGACTCGTAGAATTAATAACTAGATTCAGCAATGAAGCCTGATACAAAATCATCACAGGGGGTTGGGGATTTAGCTCAGTGGTAGAGTGCTTGCCTAGCAAGTGTGAGGCCCTGACTTCAATTCCCAGCACCACCCTCTAAAAAAAAAAAAAAATCATCACAGAAAAATGAGTAGCATTCCTATACACCAGTAATGTGCTCACTGTGAAAGAAATTAGGAAATCAATAGAATTCTTAATAGCTTCTAGAAAAAATAAATAGTTTGGAATTAACCTAACAAAGGAAATGAAAGACCAGTAATAAAGACTATAGTACTCTAAAAAAGGAGATGAAAGAGGACATCAGAAAATGGAAAGATGGGGCTGGGGATTTAGCTCAGTGATTAGAGTGCTTGCCTTGCAAGCACAAGGGCCTGAGTTCGATCCCTGGCACCACAAGAAAAAAAGAAAAAAAAAAAAAAAGAAAATGGAAAGATAACCCATGTTCCTAAACAGGCAGAACCAATATTGTCAAAATGACAGTGCTACCAAAATTGGTATATAGATATAATGCAATCCCAATCAAAAAACCAACAACACTCCTCACAGAACTAGAATAACCAATTGTAAAACTCATATGGAACCCAAAGAGACCCAGAATAGCAAACACGATCATAGTAAGAAGACTAAAGCAGGAGGCATTACAATCCCAGGTTTCAAGTTATATTAAAAACTACAGTGATAAAAAACAAAACAACCCCAAAAAAGCATGGTACTTGTACAAAAGCATACACATGGATCAATGGAACAGAATAGAGTATACAAAAACAACCCTAGCCACAGTCATCCATCTGGTCTTTTGACAAAAGGGCCAAAAACATATCCGGAAGGAAAGACAGTTTCTTTAGCAAATGGTGCTGGGAAAACTGGTTATCAACACAGAGAAGATTGAAGCTAGACTCATATTTCTCACCATGTGCTAAAATGACATCAAAATGGATCAAAGATCTAAATACTAAAACAGAAATAATCTGCTAGAAGATAAAATAGATAAAACTCTTGAAGATACAGGATTAGGGTAAGGACTTACTGAACAGAAATGCAATTGTGCAAGAAATAACATCAAGAATCAGCAAATGGGATTATATCAAATTAAAAAGCTTCTGCACTTGCTGGGGATTTAGTTCAGTGGTTAGAGTGCTTTCCTTGCAAGCACAAGGCCCTGAGTTCCATCCCCAGCACCAAAAAAAAAGCTTCTGCGCAGCAAAGAAAACAACCATCAGAGTGAAGAGACCACCTACAGAATGGGAAAATATTTTGCCAGCTATATATTAGTCCCTGGACAGAGGATGAATGTCTAGAATTTATACAGATCTTAAAAAAATTTAGACCCCCCCCAAAATTAAAAGCCCAACGAAAAAGTGTGCTACTAAAATGAACAGACAGTTTTAAGAAGAAGAACAAATGGCCAGTAAATAGATGAAAAAAAAAAATCCCTGACCATTAGAGAAATGAAAATTAAAACAACACTGAGATTCCTTCTTACTCCAGAAAGAATATCTATGATCAAGAAATCAAATAGTTGGGCTGGGGATTTAGCTCAGTGATTAGAGTGCTTGCCTTGCAAGCACAAGGGCCTGAGTTCGATCCCCGGCACCACAAAAAAAAAAAAAAAAATAGTCAAAAGAAAAAAAAAAAAAGGTTGGGGGTTTGCTCAGTGGTTAGAGTGCTTGCCTTGCAAGCACAAGTCCCTCTCTGAGTTCGATCCCCAGAACTCCCCCCGCGCCCCCAAAAAATCAAATAGTAACAAATGTTGGCAAGACTATGGGAGTAAAAGGAATCCTTCTACATTGTTGGTGGGAATGCAAGCTAGTAAAACCATTATGGAAATCAGTACTGAGATTCCTGAAAAAGTAAAGCCAGAAATTCCTATCGACCCAGCTACTACCATTCTAAGTATCCTCCCAAAAGAGTTAAAGACATCATATTACAGTGATAAAGGCATACCCATGTTTATAGCAGCACAACTCATAATATCTAAATTTTAGAATTATCCTATATGTCCATCAGTAGATAAATGGATAAAGAAAATGTGGTATTTATATATAATGAAGTACTTCTCTGCTGTACAGAAGGATACATTTGAGTCATTTGTAGGAAAATGGATATACCTTGATACACATAATGTTAAGTGAAATAAATCAGACACACAAGCTTAAACATTATATAGTTTCTCTTATATGAAAAATCCAAAGTATAAGTCAATTAAACAGCAAAATAAAAGAGAAATACTAGGAAACAGAGATAGATCTTTTGCAGATAGGAAGAGGACCAAGAGATAGAAGGAGATGGGGAGGAGACAAGGAGGGGAGGTAAAAAGAATCAAGATGTATTAAGTATATGTATCAAATCTCCACAATGAATGCAATCATTTGTACTACAAATATACACTAATAATAGTAAAAAAATAAATGGGTCAAGGGAAAGCCAATAATTATGTTTACAATTACTTGATTACATATTTATAAATATTTCTCTTACATATATTATTAAAATACATCTAAACTACACTAGATTCTTTTTTTTTTAAACTATACCAGATTTAAAGTCAGTTTACTTAGAATAATGGGCACTTGGGAGAAATTAAGACAAACTGAGCCAAAACAAATAATTTTAAAAAATGTATTAAAAAATGTATTGATTAGGATTAGTGACTTATTTTTAAAACAGAATAAGATAAACATTTCATCTCTTTCTTTTTCCTTAACAGCAGAAAAACTCTGAGTATAACTGGTTTAGAAAAAAAGTTCTCTAAATACAACTGATGAAGTATTTATAATATAGTGTAAAAACTGAAACTACCTTGACAAAAAGCTGAATTATTTATTCTACTCAAAAGCAAGAGGATAAAGTTTAATCATTTCCTCATACTTGCAAAGTTATAACTTATTAGGCAGTAAAAGAAATGCCCAAAATAAGAAAATGAGATCTTACTTTTCAATTTTGGAAAGACACATTTCTAAACTGTTAAAATGGGTTAGCAAATTTCAAGGTTAATGTGAAAAAGTAGCAATATGATTCAGGTCAACTTTGAAATGTATAAATAAACCAAATGTCAACAAACTGTTTTTTGTTTGTTTGTTTGTTTTTTTACTATTTTACCTTCTCTTAGAATAGTTAAGGATTAACACAAAGTTATTTTACTCACATAAAGTGTAACTTCTTAAACAGTGAAAATATGTATAAATGAATACTGCAGAACGCATTAAAAGAAAAAGGAAATTCACATGGCTTATCTATTCTGCAAATATTCTGAATTACAGAAGGAAATACAGGAAGGTCATATGAACAAAGTTTCCAGGTTCAATCCTAAATCTGGACATAAATAATAGCTAATTTTTACACACAGAGAAAATCTTTTCAAGTAAAATTAATGTAAAGACAAAATGGTATTTGTGTTTCATTTGCTTCTACAATAACCACAAAAATATATACTCATTCAATTCACCAAATTTTTGAGTGCACTGTTCAAATATGAACTAACTTTCCTTCTCCCTTCCTTCCTGTAAGTCCCTACTGTCAAGCACATCCTTGGAGAAAGAAAAAGTCGTGAACTATTTATACGGTAACTAAATGGCAGAGACAAATACAAGGGAAGTACTGGCAGAAGCCGAGTGAACTACTGTGGGACTTGCAAAAGAGACAGTTTTTCAGGCTCATCTTCAGATTTATGTAATGTCTTAGATTTTGATTAAAAGAATTTAGAGAAAGCAGCGAGGAAACACATGATTATGTCATTAGTGGTCAGACCACAGAACACAGTAAAAGTAGGCATCTATTTACTTGCTTAACTGACAACCAAGCAAGGACATTATTTTAGTGGTTTTCAGTCGTCATTGATTTTGCACCCTAATGAACATTTGTCAGTTTCTGAATAAATTTTTCATGATAAATCCATTTCGTTTAAATATAACACAAACAATTAAAATGTATAAATCAAACATGCAGAGTTTAAAGAGTTTTTATAAAATGGATACTCCCACGTAATTAGCATCAGACCAAGAAAAACAATAAGGCCATCACTCTATTAAGTCCCCTTAGAGCCTATCTAGTGAAGACAACTTTCATTATCATTATGTGTGTGCCTGAGTGTACACTACTGGTATCGAGTAGATGGAGGTCAGTAAAGTTGCTAAACATCCTGCAATGCACAGGATTATAAATAACATACAATAAAGAATTATTAGTTCTGAAATGTCAACAGTGGTGTTACTGAAAAATACTGTTTTACAGCCCTGGTTGTTTCTCTCTTTCAATTCAAGCCTGAATGATAATACTTAAAAGAGCTGGCATTAAATTTGGTGAAAGTGATACACTGAGAAAATAGTTTTAATGATTACTGAAGGCAAAAATAGCAATAAACTTCCAAGAGAAAGACTGTGATTTTCTACATGATTCCAATGCTCTTAAGGCAGAAATCAGTGTATCAGTATTCCCAGCGTATTATACAGGCCCCAGCAGTCAAAGTGCAGAGTGTGATTTTTGGATGCAAAAAATGTGAGGATGCTACTATTTTTGGTGGACTTGTTTTGTCAGAAGAGATACCAGGTTCTTTAGGGATGACAGTGGAATTCAGACTAATGGAGTGTAGTGCTGGGTTCCAGTGGAAACATTTTTTTGTTTTTTTGCGTTTTTTTTTTTTTCTCTTTTTGTGGTAGTGAGGCTCTAACTCAGGGCCTTGCACTTGCTAGGCAAGCGCTCTAGCACTAAGCTAAATCTTCAACCCCCTAGAAACTGTTTTTGATAGAGCAGCTCCTAGAATATGCTTGTACAGTGTTATTTAGGGGGCAACTTCAGAGCCAACAATGATCCTGCTGATGTATACTAGCTATTTCATTAAAATCTTTTAAACTGTCCAGAGAAGATAATGTTATTTGTAACAAGGAATCTTGACTGATAGAATAATGTAAAAGGCAAAAATTTCTTTTCTAAACTCTTCTGCATAAAATTACTAAAGAATCAGCAGTGGGCCTGTGACATATGAGGCCATGGTGTTTACAGTAATGACAGGTATTATATTCTGAAAAGGATTTTACAAAAAAAAGTTCAAAGTTGTGGCATTTGGAAAGAAGATTTTACCTAACATTTATACAGAGCAGGCATTAAATAATGTGAGCTAAGAAGTTAAATGAATTAAAAGTATCACTAAGTTGGAGAAGTCATTGACTGTAGTTGTAGTATCTTTTGATGTTAAAAAAGCACACGAGAATAAAAATGAAATATTCTAAAATATTTAGGGGCAAGTATAAAAGTTTAGTCGTATGTATGTATGGCAGAAAGGACACTAAATGTGACAATTCAAAAGGACAGTATGATCATTTGTTTGGGGAGTTGGGGTCTTGCTACATTGCCCAGGCTGGTCTTGAACTTGTAAGCTCATTAATCTTGCTTCAACCCCTGGAGTAGCTGAGACTGCAGGCATGTGCTGACTGAAGGGGACAATATAATTTGTACTATCATTATTTTGTATCTCTAGTACCAATTCGTACATCTGCTGGAGAGATCATTTTCCTCAGTCTTCCAGAGTCTGGAGAGGAGGTAGTCCTTTCTCCATTACGTTCAGGTAAAAAAGGTAAAGAAGGTTACTCTCCCCTGAGTAACCTTCAGGCTCTCCTACTGTGGGAAGACCTCTAAATGGAAGATCTGCAAGGGAAGGCCTTAATTTTCTTCTCTTTAATCATTACTTCAGACTTTATGCTATCGTTAATGCTCAATAAGCACTTGTTAAATATCATTTATAGCAATTACCAAAGGGTAAACCTCCCCAACCAAAAAAATGAGTTGCATCTCTTAACAGCACATTCAGCTATGAACTCATGAATGAATTAATCCACTGATGAGTATTGCACTCCTGTTATCCAATTACATTCCCAAAGCTCCACCTCAGACACAAAGAAACAAACCAAGCAAACAAAACCAAAAAAACAAACAAACAAAAAAACCCCAAAACACCAAACTCAAGAAAATATAAACAAAGAACAAATAGATGCCTTAAAAACTCATAAGAAGAAAAACAGAACTTAGTCTTATATTGTTTTGGATTGTAAAGGAGTCTTTTAGTTCTAACATTATATGACTGAGGATTGTTAAACACTGACATGCATTCATAATTATTCTACCCTCTCTGTAGTGTAAAAAAAAAAACACATGGGCATATTTATGTTCATGGGTATGTATATATGCACATAAACAAATACACTTATGTAGTCTGGAACATACAAATGGGTCTATACACCACGCCTTAAAATAAGAGTCTGACAAACTGGCATCCAAGTAAATCATTCTAACCCAATCACATATTTCAGAATTTCAGTAATGAAATCAGGTAAGCCTAGACTCATCAGTTAAAATGAGTGCTCTTATATTAGTTTTTTTTTGTTGCTGAGACCAAATACCCGACACCCAAAGTAAAAGGGGGAAAGATTTACTTGGCTTACAGTTCATAGATGGCTGGCTCCAAGGCAGGGTGGCATGGCAGAGGAGAAACAGTTCATGGCAGGCAAAAGCTGTGAGGGCTGGCCACAGATTTCTGTCCCTTATATTTTATCCAGGCTATTTAGGGTGGGTAGCACTCACACTTTAATCCTAGTGCCCTTGATCCTAGCAATGCACCATGAATCAATCCAGAGTGTGTGATCTAGAGTCACACACTCCAGATCCAGCCACCTCTGAAAAGGCACCCCCCATAACTGCATGAGGCTTTTGGGGAACATTTAGACACAAGCCACAATAGCACTAAACAAAGACAGTGTTTACAGGAATGGTTTCTAAGTCAATAAAAGTACTATGAATAATTCTAATTAGTAAACATTAGAAAAATTATTATAGTCACTTGATGACTAGAGCATAGTTTATTTGGTTTGTGTTTTCACTAACATTCTAATAAATGTAACCTGTCCTAGAATTATAGACAACTAAATTAGGTAGAGATAGGCAGTCAGATAGGGCTGGACCCTCAAGGGAGTCAGTACAGAAGATGAAAACACATCAAAACTGTGGGGAAAGGGACATTTGAAGAAGTACAAAATCACAATGACCAGATTTACATACTCCCCTAAGGGATAAACGGAAGCTTGAGATTATTGGTACCACCCTTTTGAGATCTCCCCATAAACAAACCATTATCTCATTAGGAGTTGGCCATGCTCTCCCACCCACTAAAACTAAGACTAAAACTAAAACTATTAAGAATAAAGACAAGACTATAGATTGTCAACCAAAGTTAATGATGTCATGCATTTGCTTTAGTTCAATATTAGCCCAGTGGTTATACTTGTAATCTTATAGGTTGATTACAGTTTTGACCCACCTTGTGATTTGCTCTATAAAATTTTCTCAGAAAAGTGGGCTTATTCCGGACCTCTCCTGTCTCTCAGGAGCTAGCTCTATTCTCCATTCCTATTCCCCAATAAATGTTCCTACTCTTAATCTCTGTTGTTCTTTAGAATTCATTCTTCAATTTTGGGGAACACAAACTTGGAGTACGTAACATTTACCAGGTTGGCAGTTACACGTACTTCCTCTATACCACTACAGTCTCAAAAATGGTGATCTGTATATTGTAGTATTCACTTTTCTGTAGCTGAGACACAATACATGACACACATAATTTAAGGAGGAGAGGTTTATTTGGCTCAAGGGATAATGGGTTCAGTCAATTGCTGGCTGGCTTCAAGGCAGAAATGGCATGGGAGACGGCAGGCAGAGGAAAGTTGTTCATCTCATGGCATCTAGGAAGCAGAGAGAGAAGGGAGGAACAAAGGACAATACATCTCCTGGGTCACAACTCTAGTGACCTACCTCCAACCAGGTCTCATCTCTTAACAGCACATTCAGTTATGAAGTCATGAATTAATTAATCCATTGGTGAGTACTGCCCTCCTATTATCCAATCACCTTCCCACCTCTGACACATTAGACTTCTGGGGGACACTTTAGATCTAAACCATATTATTCTGCCTCTGGTCCCTGAAAGGCTCACATCCATCTCATTATGCAAAATGTATTTAGTTCATCTCTAAGAGTTGCTGAAGTCTTGACAGTTTCAGCATAGCTGAGAAGTCCAAGTCGAAAGTTTCCTTTAAGACTCAAGACAAACTCTTAGTTATGAAGCCCTACAAAAATTAAAAAGAAAGTTTAATGCTTCCAATATGCAATAAAACAAACATTCCCATGCCAAAAGGAGGAGTGGGGCGAAGAAAAGAATTGGACCAAAGCAAGATCAAAACTCACCAAAGCAAGTATTAAATTCTGCAGCTCCATATCCAGTACCCAGGGTAGGTTGTGGTGAGATATGAACTCCAAAGGGCTTGGACAGTCCTGCCCCTGTGGCCTTACTGGTTGCAGGCCACATGGCTTCCTTTAGGCTGCCTCCCCTCACTGACTATGGCTTTCCTCAGCAGATGTTTCACACTTCTGGCATCTCCAGTTTCCTAGGAACTCCACTGTCCTTTCTGCTTCAGTATCACAACTTCACACATCACCCTCCCAGGGTCTTCTGGCAGGGAATGTGACCCTGTAACATATTTTTGCCTTGCCTCCCAGTCTGAAATCTTGCATTCTCTTTTCTTTTCTCTTCTTTTCTTTCTTCTCTTTTTCCCTTTTCCTTCCTCCCTCCCTCCCTCTCTCCTTTTCCTTCTTCTTCTCCTGTGCCCCCAAATTAGGACAGTATTTATTGGAGGTAAGGAGAAAAAAATGGCTTCTCAATTTCCACAAGAGGTCCTGAGCGGGTCACCATGTGGTCCCTCAATCCAGAACTTTGTATGATAGGCACAGCACAGGAACTGGTCAATTGTTTAGTGGCCACCAATCACAGGTAGTTCTGTGGTTTTAAAATGACCAATTGGAACTTAGGCTTTCTAATCCAGTTACTCAGCATGTAGGGTTTAAAAGAAACTGAGTTTTAAAGAAAAACTAATTATTTTGCTTTTCAGTTCCTCAAGTCTCAGGAGCTTAGTAAAGAGGGACTATATTCCATGTTGCCTGAGGAAGTTCATTCTTGGTCCAAAATCCTAGTTCACTGCCTATGCTTATTTTAATTCTTATCAATCACAGGCCCTTCCCAAGCTAGCTGCCTATTCATACACTAACTAAACTGTCTTTTACAGTTCCCCTCTCTGAAGAAGTATCTCTAACTCCTGTTAGGGGAGAAGGGGATGAAGTCAGAATCTAGCTACTTCTTGCCAAAAAGGGTCAGTGTAGATTCCGGTAGTCAAGGATTTTCTCCAAAGAGCTAATCTAAGGTACCTTTGACAGAAGTCATGTTGAGGGTTCAGCAGTTATGGACTCTTCAGTGGGTCAATCTAGTGGGCCCTGTAAATTTATCAATGGCCCCACTGCATGACCATTTGGAGTCTGACAGAGTTCTAGGCAAGAAGAAACAAATTTAATAAGAGATTAAGAATACAAGCCCCAAACATAAGAACCAGAATGAAAAGACAGACTGGGATGATTAAATGAAGGAGCCAAGACCAGCATGGTTAAGAGAATGGAGAAGGGATTGTAACCATCTAGGTCCTAGAGCTGCCTGCTCAGAAGTTACCTATAAATCTGATTTTTTTCCCCACAGTTTTATGGTCTTCCTCTACCTGATGTGAATTTTTTATCTAAAGATAACAAGTTTCATTTGAGTGTATAAATTCCTCCAGTTTTGGCCGTATGAAGCTCCATGGCTCTGTACTTTTAAAGGACTATTTCAGCTAAGAAATTTAAAGACTCTTGCTGTACCTCTATAGCTGGTACCATGGCTTTCCAGACTTGTTGAACCATAAAAGTAGTAACTTGCAAGTGTATCATTGAATCCTGCATGCCTGAAAAATCAGAACTATGTGGATGATGCTAAGGTTTGTCACAAGTTTGAGCAGAAGTTTGACCCCTTTGGTTCATGGCTGCAGTGGTCTCTGAATGCCTGGATGGTTGAACTTGGGAAGTATTTCCCTGGGTGGCCCTGAAAAGGCAGGGTACCCTGTGGCTCTCTTTGCAAAGAAAAGTTTTTCAAAATAGTTTACTCTTTTACAGCACTGAGCCAGAAATGGGTGGGGTTTGCCCACTTCCTAAAATGCCTTCAAGGCATCTTTCCTATTATCCTGATGTAAAGTACTTGGCTTCTTTTTAATGCTCATTTTTTTTAGCAACTACATTGTCCTTGGCCCAAACTTTACAAAGGCATCCTTTCTGGCAGAGATGCAAAATTTTCACATCTTTGGCTCTGCTTTTTGCTCCTTATTTTCACTATTGATGTAGCTAAAAACAGACAGCAATACCCTTGCTACAGCCTGAATAGCTGTCGTGAAATTTACTGTGCTGGATTAATTAGTTTGTGTTATGGCTCACAATGGGAAGCCTCCCCCAAAGTTTCATAAGCTCAAAAATGTGACTTTTGAAAGATGACTGTATTATAGGAATGGTATAGCTGACTTGCTGTGAGGAGGTGGGGTCTAGTAAGAAGAAGTTGTTCATTGTGGGAAGGCATGACCAGGAAAGGCATATCTCTCTTCCTGGCTTCTTCTGTGACCTCTCTGCCTCTTGGGTGCCATGAGGTACACAATTTTCCTCTGTGTAGGCCCTCCTACCATGCTATTTTGCCTTGGAGACAGCTGACTATGGACTGAAACCTCTACCAACTGTAAGCCAAAATAAACCTCTCCTTTAAATTGTGGATGTTGGATATTTTGTCCCAGCAAAGACAGAAGTAACTAAGCCAGTCTACCACCTTTAAACTCAACTTCATACAAAGTCTAAGGACAAGTCTAAAATATGACAAGTTCATTGCCAGAAAGTAACATGCATGGACTCTAGACCAGTTTCCAAAAGTCCTCATTCCCAACTGAAACTGTGTGAGAGATTACTTGTGTTCGCATTTTTAATCAGCATTCTAGTCTTCTGAACCTTGACTACAACCACCCATCAGGCTTTGCCTAGAGCATGCTAGGGATTCTGTAGCCTGCATCAACAAACCTTTTCAAATTCCCTCTGCAAACCAATTCCAAAGACTTTATTACCACACGAACAGATACAGTCACAGCAACAACTCCACTCCTAGTACCAGGTTTCTGAATTAGTCATACTTCCATTGCTGAGGTGTAATACCCGACATTCACAACTTAATGGAGGAAAGGTTTATTTTGACTCATGTTTTTAATGAGTTCAGTTCATTGTGTTCTAGCTCCAAGGCTCAAATGGCTATGGAAGAAGGGCAGGAAAGAGGAAAGCTGTACACCTCATGGAAGCCAGAAAGCAGAAAAAAAGGGGAAGGTAGAGCTGGGGACATCTTTCCAGCCCACAGCCCCAGGAATGTATCTCTAATCAGGTCCCACCTCTTAATAGTACAATGGCTATGAACTCGTTAATGGATTAATCCACTGATGAGTGTAGTGCCTCCACAATCCAATCACTTTCCAAAAACCCCACTTCTGACACAAGAGACTGTGGAGACACCTCAGATATAAACCATAATACATGTAGACAGAAGATTGTCCATTCATCCATATTTATGACACATCTATATTATTAGTATAAAATCTTCAGAATTTTACAGATTCTAACATAGTGTGACCTAGAAAGTTTTATGGTCTATTATTGGAAATATAATAATGTATGATAAACCATAGTAAAACTGATATTTATAAACTTTATCCTTTCAACACTAAATATAGAACATACTTGGCTTATTTTCATAGCAGATCAAAATGAGCAAGGATCATTACTGTGTAGGGTTATTACGTAGTGATTCAATGCTATTACTAAATAAACTCTATTATACTGTGAAATGGCTGGAATCTACCAAACTCATGAGGGGAAATGAAATAAAAATAAGTAACATCTTACCAAAGATATTGTCTCCCTCTGCTCTCTGAAAGTTTTGAATATTGAAGATTTAAAAAAAAAAAAAGCCTCATGTTACGGTTTGTGCCTAAGTGTCTCCCCAAAGACTCATTTGATCATAGATGAGGCTTTTTCAGAGGTGGCTGAATCTAGAGTGTGTGATGCTGGGATTACTAAATCAATGTGTGTGATCACTAAATTGATCCACTGATTGGTTTGGCACTGCCCTAATCCTCGCAGCCTGGAGAAGATATAAGACACAGAAAGCAGCCGTTTTGGTCCCTTTTTTCTTGTCTTGCTGCCTTCTGCCTTTCTGCCATGACACCCTGCTTTGGATCCAGCTGATTATGGACAGAAACCTCTACAAACTGCTAGCAAAATAAACCTTTCTTCCCTTAAATTTGGGTGTTGGGACTCAAAGCAATGAGAGAAAAGTAATTAAGATACCTTGTTTTTCTTGTAGTATTATAGAAATTATTTCATTTTTAAAAAATTTTATTTTTATTGGTATGTTTGCAATGCAAGATTACATTTTTTGTGAAGAACTGGTAGATATCTATTACAAATCTTATTTCTTTTTTTTTTAATCCCCTTCTCTCCTCTGCCTCCCCTTCCTTCATCTGACTTTTCATTTCTAACTAAAGTCTCTTCTTACCAAAGTTAAAATTCAATTTTGTGGCCATATCAACACAGAATTCTTTTAAAAATAGGTAAGGACTACAAATAGCTAAACTACGTGTTTATTCCAGCATGTAACTCAAAGAAAAGTTGCAAGGCTTTATTACAGTACAGAAAGCTAATTACAACTGTTTAAAAATGAAATTACTTTTCCCTTAATCTCCACTAACAGAGTTGGTAAAAAAAAAAAAATCAGAAGAATACTTGCAGAAAGTAATAATGACTGCCCAACATCCCAACTTCAAATGACATTCTAAAAATGATATTTAACTATAAAACTTCTTAAATGTCTTGAACCCACTCACCTTTCCTAAAGTCATGTTCTTTTTTCTAACCTTTCTTAACCTCTTATCTTTCATCTTAATTCTGTACTCCCAGATCTTTCATTTTTTATTTTATTCTGGAAATTTTCATTCTGTTCAAGATTGTTTTTCAAATTCAACACTATTACCCTTTGGAAACAATGAATCATAGTGGTTTTCATACTGGCAAGGGCTCATCATCATGATTTGTTGTCTTTTACATATGAGAAGGAAGCTAATGGTCCAACAATCATTAATTAGTAGGCCATGAACTAGGGTTGTGTTTTTAGTAGAAAAAGATGGATTTTCATTAAAAATCCATATTTTTTCCCCAGGTTCCTCTGAAAGCCAAACAGTATGTGTGCGTTGTGTGGCTTAAATTGGTATATACCAGTTAACCATAAAGAGCCCAACAATTGAAAGGAATGAGGGAAATGTTTTCTTAAGAAGAAATATTATTATTATAAGTGTTCGATGCGGATAGAACTATATTACTTAAGATTTAGCATACCATAAATATTCAATAAATTATGCTTATCTTATCACATTACATTGCACTGTCATGGTTCAGCTTGCTTGAAACATCAAGAATGAGGACTATATCTTCTTTGTCTATAACTTTTTTTTTTTTTTTTTGGTGCTGGGGATCGAACTCAAGGTCTTGCACTTGCTAGGCAAGTGCTCTGCCACTTGAGCTATATCCCCAGCCCCCTGTCTATAACTTTTTTTTTTTTCTTTTGTTGTTGTTTTTTTTGGTGCTGGGGTTTGAACTCAGGGCCTTGTGCTTGCAAGGCGAGCACTCTAACCACTGAGCTAAATCCCCAGCCCCTTTTTTTTCTTTTGTCTATAACTTTTGATCAACCACTGCACCTGGCACATATGTGGGCAATTTAAGTAGAATGAATGTTACGCCAAAGCAGCTTTTCAGCAGGGATTTCAATAAGCCAACATGCAGGAGGACATCGATGCTCTACAGGTAAGTCACTAGATCTGACTCATAATACTGAAGGAAAAAAAAATCACTTTTCTACTCCTGATAAAGTTATTTTTAAAAATTTCTACAAGTTAGGAGTTCAGAGAACCAAAAATGGCTCTCATAATAAATTTAAGATGATAAAGCCATCTGATATAATAAACAAACCTCAACTGGAACCTCTGTGCTGTTCTTTCCCACTCTAAATTATACATTTCTTAACCAAAACATCACATAGTTTAGGGAAACCTTAGCAAAATCTTGAAATCCTAAATTTCTGGAATTAATCTAGCATATAATAGCCTAACTTCCTAAAGTGTTCTTTTTCTCCATCTGGTGGTTGTTGAAATGGTGTAACCTCATACTCAGGCTACTGAAACACAACAAGAACAAATTTCTCTTTTTAAATATGTTACAGTACAATTCTGGCTTTATATTCTGTGATATAGTTATTGTCTTGCTAAAAAAATATTAGCGAGGAAAACAAAAGTAGGTTAATATTGAGGGAGAATCCTTTCTGTTGTAATGAAAGCTTCAAGATTTAATTCTGTAAAATAGTTTTAAATGATGACATATGACCACTTTCTCATGGAAATTATATAGTCATTAAAAGGACAAGAACAGTATTAGCATGTTTTATTCAATATATTTTGAATGTGGACTATAACATTCTTGGTGGAATTTTTTTTCTTTTTGGTTTTGAGAAAGGGTCTTGTCATGTACTTCAGGCTGCCTAGGATTTACTATGTAGCACAAGCTGGTCTTGAACTCCTGGTAATCCTCCTGCCGCAGCCTCCTAAGTGCTGGGATTACAGGAATGTGCCACCATGCCCAGCTGGAATTTTAAAAAGTTAAAATACAGCAGAAAATAAAAACAGTTCATTTTCTGAAATGCTTATATATTACCTTTCCTTAAAAAATGATTACATTTTCCATGAGAGAGCTATTAAATTTTCCATAACAATTTTTTTCTCTCTTAGCATTTATAACATTAAAAATATGTTGGGTGTGGTGACATGTGACTGTAAACCTGTCTATGCGAGAAGCTGAGTGAAGCAGGAGGATGATGAGTTCAAGGCCAGTTTGGGCAATTTAGTAAAACCCTATCTCAAAAAATAAACAGTGCTGGGCATGTAGATTAGTGGTGGGCTGTTTGTCTACCATGCATAAGGTCCTGGGTTCAACCTTCAGTGCAAAAGAAAAGAAAAATAATAGATTAATGACAGTCTTCCTTACACAGAAGCATCAAACAGTGTTCAAATCCTGATTCAGACATGTGGATATATTCCCGATACTTGGTCCTTAGTTTACTCTTTTTATCTACACTTTTGCTTTTGGTTTAGATTCATATTTGAAACTTATAGCAGATCTGAATTATAGTGATGCCTTTTTCTTTTGATTGTCTATTAAATGGTGAATATCCTGAAAAATTAAACTACGGTACTATTTAGCCCCCTGGATATTACTTTGGCTTACCAATTCTCATTGTCAAAGCAAGCAAAAAATAGTATTTGGTTTCTAACAGAAAAATATAATAGCTCAGTTCTGGGAATAAAGACCAGAAAGCTTGTAAGTACAGAGAAGACAGACTATTTCCTGTGAGAAAGGTAACAGAAGTAAAACATAATGTAAATATACATTACACAATTAAAAACTGTGATGTACTAAAATATTTAGAATAGAGGACATTTTAATAATTAATCTCTTTAAAAATAAAAACATACTATGGTAATTTATGACACAAAACAAGTATTAAAAACCAGGCAATTTCTTGTACAAAGAAATTCCTTTAAAAACATGCTTTTCAGTTTAACACCTAATCTATTTATAAAGTGATGACAATGATCAGGAGGAGAGGAAAACAACCTATACTTTAAATCAATCAGGTAAAGTAAGAGATTAAGAAGGAGTAAATGTGTGGTAGGTGGGGTGGGAGTTGAGAAAACAAAAGATGTAGTTTTATGTGTTTTTTGAAATAGTTGTCTAATGTACATTCTCTAAGTGGATTCTCTTAAAATATTAACATACTGAATTCATATGGTACATTTAACACAAAGAATTTAACATGGCTGACAAATATAAATTACTTTTTGGGAGAAGGAGAGTATTAGTGGCCATCGTGATTTTGCTTCATAAGTTTACTGACTTGAATAAGAAGCGATAAATTTCTCAGGTTTGGCCTTCTAAAATGAATGTTTTATTATACACACAAAACAATCTGGCGCATTATAGTGAAATAGGCTGACTCTCAGTGGGCATATTTAAGTTCAAAATAAGTATAATAGTTTATTTTGGTATATTATCAGACTTATAGAAAAGTTTCTAGAATAGAATGAAGAACTCATTAACCCTTTATGCAGATTCCTCACATGCTTACATTTTGCTCTATTTGCTTTTGCTCATCTGTTTCTGCGAAATCTTTGAGACTAAATTGGACAATGTGCCAATTTATTCTGGTTCTCTTATATTACCAGAATACAGTTATGAAATTCAAGCAATATATATAATCCACAGTTCATATGTAATTTATACAATTGTGCCCTTAATGCCATTTGTAGCATTTTATAGATTTCTCTTTAAATCCCTGGACCAGGATCCAGTTTATTATCACACATTACATTTAGTTGTTAAGTCTCTTTAGTTTCCTTTAAAATGGAATTATTATTCAGCCTTTCTTTTCTACATTGATGTTAACATTTTTGAAGAATGTAGACAATTGGTTTGTTAACTTTGCCACATTTCAAGTTTGTCCGATGTTTCTTCATAAATGGCTTTAGGTATACAGTGTGAAGGGAATACTTCAGAGGTAATGCTACATCATTTTCAGTGCATAACATCAGAAGGCACATGAGATGGGAGTTTAATCCAATACTGGGGGGTTAACTTTGATCAGTTTGCTAATGTGACAATTTTTGGCTTCTCCACTGTCAAAGTATTAGGTTTCCTTTATAACAAATGACTAAATTGTGGGAAAATATTATGACACTATTTTACCTAATTTTATCTAATAATGGAATTACTAATTTGGGAATCTATTTATTGTTTTCTAATTCCATTATCCCTTCTAGTAGTTGGAATTCTAAGGTAAAGATTTTTCTGTTTTCATTTATTTATTCATGTATATTGTATGAATTAATGGATTAATGTTTTATTCAGGGTATTATAATTCATTATTACCATTATTTATTTTGATGCTTATAGTGTTCTAGATTTGACCAAAGGGGGCATCTTTGAAATGATTGCTGCCCCCAAATATTTTTTGCCAGTAAGTTTTCACGAAAACAAAAAGTAGCCAGGTGTGGCGGCACAGGCCTATAATCTCAGCACTCAGGAGGCTGAGGCATGAATTTGAGGCTAGACTGGGCTACACAGTGAGTTCAAGGCCAGGCTTAACTACATAGTGAGACCTTGTCTCAAAAAATGAAACAAACAAAAAAAATAGGTAATCTATATTCTACTCTACCTGCAATGAAATAAAATATTCTTCCAGTTTTTTTAATAGTAGAAAGTTACTAAAAAGAATATGCTGGAGAACAATTACACTGCTGATTCTAAATTAAGTGACAAAAACAACACTTCCTATTTTGGAAAAGCTGTTTTTTGTTAGCTATTATTTTCTTAGAGTTGTAACATGGCATTTGATTTTCTAAACTTCAGACTAATATAACACATGATTTTAGAGTATTTTACCCAGAAATCATAAAAACTGTTACATAATAGTTTTAGAATATTTAAATATTCTAAAATCATGTATGGCTTTTTAAATTAATTCAGAAGATTAAATTAAATTAGATTAAATTAAATTACTTGTTATGGGATAAGGCTGAAACTTAAGAGATTTTTTCCACAAGCATTTTATGGGAGTTCTTTGGTTCACTTCCCGCTCCCCTCCCCCGTCTCTCTCGAGAAGCTAACTTAGATAATTTAAAATCAGTGAACTATATCTTTTCAGAATTAGAAGATCTGAAATATATTCAGTCCTGTATTTCCCAACCTATGCTCTGAGGATCTCTTAATATATGTGTACAGATATGGGGTAACACAGAAACCTTTAAAACTATATTCATCTTTTGGAAATTCACAGTGCAAACTAACATTGAATAAAGAAGCATGCTAACTTTAACTCAGAATTTCCCATATTTGAATACAGAACTTACAAGTTTTAAAAAGTTTATTATTAATACGTAATTGTGAAAAAATAGTGCCCTCATTTTTCAAAAGAGAACAGATATATATAATGTTTTAGTGATAGATGATGGCAGAGTAACAAAAAATACAAGTGTTCTGGTTACTAATAGTTCTATGTGTCTTTGTATAACACATTGCTTCCACATTAATAGAAGACCACATCAGGACTTTTTCAGTTGGAGTCCTGTTTACCAAGAATTAGTGAGAGCATAATATATTGCAAAACATGCCTTGCTCCTTTTACCAATGTCTAGTGATTCCTGTGTAAATTATGGGATCAGGAACATGCCTTTAAGAATAAGTATGGTTAGTTTCCTAATATTTATAAGATACAGCCTTTGTGTCATAGTCTGGATCCTGTGCAAAGCTGCAATAGCTACATTTGGGATAAATTCAGTCAATTGTTCAACACGTACCTTACTTGAATTAGTCACCTTTCTGTTGCCAGGAAAAAATGCCTGGTATATACATACAATTTAAAGGAGCAAAGATTTATTTCAGCTCATGGCTTCAGAGGCTTTCATCCACTGTTAGCTTGCGCCAGAGCAGAAACATTATGGCAGAAGAGCCTGGTGGAAAACAGCTGCTTGGTTCATGGCCTCAGGGAAGCAGAGAGCATGGAAGGAGCCAGGAAACAGGGCTCAGGAACTACATACAGTTCCCCAGGTCAGGTACCCATGACCCACCCAGATGTGTACTTTACTCATCTCCTAGTTGTCTCTCAAACCAATCAAGGTGACAAAATAACTGTCTTACTACCTCTTAAAAATGACTTTGCAATAGCTTTCTACATTAAAACAATAATGAAACAGTTTCTCACACTGGTGTTCTGGAGCACATTGCTCAACAGCATGGGATTTCATGTGCTGCAAGATAGTGAGTGATGGTCCAACAAGGGAAATGCTGGGTTTACAGGTTTCTTTTAGGGTGGGAACTACTGAAAAGTTTTTACATAAGGACATTGTGAGTTTCAAGAGAGAAATACGAAGGATGCTTGTATGTGACTGTGAATGAATGTGTATATTTTAATTCTTCAAATTTACTTAGCAACTGCTATTTTTCTCCCTACCCTCATGACACAGCTTTTAGAAGCCTATTCTAACAAAACACCAATTTGGGAAACACTGATGTGGAGGAAATGAAGAATAAATTTGATCAGAAGCTGGAGCCAAATCAGAGCTAGATTTACTGTTCAATTATTGGAAGTTTCTAGTCCGAGTAAGTCTCCCATGCCCACATCTTAAAAAAGTATTAGCACGCCCTGCCCCATGTACTGTTTTGAGTCCTGGTTCTGGGCCACTGCCCAGCAGTTAAAAAATTGTTTATGTGTTGCTTGCATACGATTCTGCTGAGCTTCTTCCTCACACGTTTGCACTGCTTACTTATTTCTGCCTCTCCTGGCACTCAGAGTTGATTCCAGGCAGAAATTTTCATCTTGTAGCCTTCTCAGTACTGATTCTGGTCATCTGACCTGGTACTCTGTGGTTCTCTTTGACTATACAAAGACACCTATGAATTAGTTTGGCAAGCTGATCTTCCTATAAACGAGAGATGAAACTACAGAGATGATTTTTAGCATGTCTGTGCTTTAATTTTCAATTCAATTGAGAATACGATGTAATGTGTCATTTCTTCTGTTTTATAATTTTCTACAACATATAAAGAAAAAACAAATCAGATTCTCAGTATATAAACAATTCACTAGCTGAATATAGTTTACCTGTGTGGATGCCTTAACCTAGTCAATGCTTTCCTATCGGGGTTTTGTTTTTAGACAGTAATATTAAAGGAAGAAACAGCTTTACACACTGGGAGAATATGGCTTCCTGAATGTAAAAGCTGATTTTTGGGGAAGAGATGAATTCTGCCTTTCTTGATGAACATGAATATATAATGCAGACTTCAGGTATTTTATTTTTAATAATTTAACAGAGTTCCCTGTTAAGAAGTAGGAACAATTAATTGTGTCTTATTGGGGTTATATTCCTTCATTTACTAGACACTATACTTCTAAATACATCATAAATAATGGGAAAAAAGCCTAAAATGAGTCATATCTAGCTTGATCTCAAATTAAAAAGTGAATACTGAATACTGCATTTTGATTGTAATATAAAACTTGATTATTTTTAAAAGACTTTGAACAATATTTTAATGCCAGCATGAAAAATGATTGTATAGTCCATCAAAGACCTTTTAAAATACCAGCAATATAAACATCGTGCACCCTGTAATTCTAGCATGTAGAACCATAATGTTCCTGAGGTTTCACAGTAAATATCAGCAATGCAGCACGTTCTACCTTGATTTTCAATATCTAGGTCACATGGACTACTTTGAATACTGTGAACAAGAAAAAAAAAGCAGGAAGATTTCTGTAGAGCTACCAAGAAATCACAACATTCAAATAAAAAAAAAATCTCAGTATAATATAATTTTTAAGATAACAACTCCTAATAAAATAAAAGTGCTCTAAAAGTGAAATTCTCACCTACTATGTAAACTAAACCCTTTGAGGAATATTATTTACTTAATAAAATGTCTTTTGTTTTCAATGCTCTTTGATGTGTGTGTGTGTATCACAATAGGCAGTGAGGGCACAGATAGGGACATATAATGAAAATAAATGTGTTGTTGATTAAAAGACCTATCAATTTTGGGAAAAATCCTGTAATAGTTAGCAGTAATGAGAAACTATAGCCTCCATTTATAATAAAGGCAAATGGATATGATAATAATGATTTCTGAAATCATAATCATGAGAAAGAATCTTACAGGATTTATCATACATTTTAATTATGAAAAATGCACACTGTGCTTGCAGTTTCTTTTAGTTGTGATCATGAAGTTACAGACATTTTGGAGACTGAAATGTTTTTTACTATAATTTTATTGTTCAGCTTAAAATCTAACAAATGAATTAGGTTACGAATTTAAATTTTTTCTTTGTCTTTTCTATAAATTTGTATATGAGGGATAAGAAAAGTAAATATGCTTTTAAGAAAAACGAGAGTCCCTAGTAATCTGTAGCAACACTGCTAACATGTAATTTTTATGTATGTATAATTATTTTTAAGAGAGAAATGAAAACTTGTGTAAGTGCAATTTTCTTAATCTATTTGAAAGCACTAAAGGACATCACATATATGCTAGCACAATTAAGATGGAGAATACTGGAAAGCCACATTTAAATGACTAGGATTTTAGGATACAGAACTTTTCATAAAATACTTATTCATATTATCAAAAAGATCTACAGTTACTTATAATAAATTTATATTTTCAATGGCATTAAAGCTTTTAATCTCCTATACAAGTAAGCTGATTAAGATGCAAGAAATTGGGAAAAAGACTCTTTTTACATATAATACTCCATTACTTGATAGCAACTCTTTGGTTTTAAAGAACCAAAACTTTCATATAGATACAGGATGGAAGATTTCGGTTGCAGAATTTACTCTACTTATGCAGTTGTTCCACAGAAGCTCCCACACCACCATGGGCTAGTATAAAGAATAGTAAAAAAAAAATGAACGTCATATATTTTATTTCACTTTGGTTATAACACTACCCTATGTGATTATATTTTCTCAATGCTATTAACTAAGTACCAATAAAAGACTATACATTTCTGGAACTCCAAGTCTGCTTTTTTGTTTTTTAGTAGTCCATGCAAAATAACAATTATATGCAAGAATGAGAGATTGGTTGGGATCAAATGATGGATGGAAAGCAGCACTAGAGTAGATACAGATTAGATTATTGTTGAAGAAATTCAGTTCAGTTTTGGTCTGGGAACAACTACATTTCACCTTTTTTTTGAGACAGGGTCTCAGTATGTAATTCAGGCTGAATTTAAACTCACTGTGTAGCACAGGCCAGCCTTGAACTATGCTCCTGCCTCAGCCTCCTGAGTGCTGGGATTATAGGTATACAGCACCACACCTGACTTTGCTTTTCATAGAAGAAAGTATTTAACTTGTTCCTAGATGACCACATTATTATATTGTAACTATGGATCTACTTTTTTATATCTAAGAATATACTCTTTATGCCATTATTTTAATAGTTTTATTACTTACATCTTTTGTATTAAGCCTCATATAATTACATGCAAGAAAATGTAGTATGTTAGCTCATGTTGCCATAATTCAAACTGTACCTATACTAATCTTTGCAAAATGGCATTTGATTTGGTCATTTTTCTGCTTACAAACTTTCAATAACTTCTAGTTAAAGAAAGCAGGTAGAACATTTTTAATTTTTAGGACTCACTAAAATGACAGTACAGAAATGAAAAATAAATACTACCACAACAGATGGGAGATAGGCCATCAACAGATGAGATGTGAACAAATTAAGGTAAGCTGGAAAACAATAAGAGGTGAACTGCTAAAGAGGGCCCTGGAAGCCTTGGCCTAGAGGAGCCCATCAGTCTGTAGAACCACAGAGAGGTTCAGGGGCTCAGAAGTGCCGGTTGAGAGGCCAGCAGTAACAGCAAGAGAGATGGGACTCAAAATGGACAGATTAATTGCATGTTTATTTAAGGAAGTGTATCATCATCCATCCTGAAGAAACCGAAGAAAGAAAGAAAAAAAAAAAGAAATCAAAGCATTCCTCATGGAAGAAATCAATCCCTGAACAAAGAATAGCTTTAGGGTCTAGCATTAGGGGTCCCTCCACTGTCTGAAATGGCTAGTTCTTTAGCTCAAGCATCCTAAAGGTGCTTCTGAATTTTAGAAAAGGGTGAAACATTTGTAACCTAGAGTCCCAGCCTACAGTGAAGATGGAAAGCAGTTAGATGGTCAGTAATTGCTTCTCCAAAGCATATTTCTTTTCTTTTTCTTTTTTTTTTTTTTTTTGGTACTGGGGATCAAACTCAGGGCCTTGTGTTTGCGAGGCAAGCACTCTAACCACTGAGCTAAATCCCCAGCCCAAAGACAGATTTTTTTTTTTGGGGGGGGTGCCGGGGATTGAACTCAGGCCTTTGTGCTTACAAGGCAAGCACTCTAATCACTGAGCTAAATCCCCAGCCCCAGCATATTCTTTAAAAGTGGTACTTTTTCTAAGACTTCTAACATCACGATAGAGATTATTCTAAAAAGAAATTAGCAGAAATAGAGTAAAATGTCAGTTTCTAGACAGTGTCTCAGATAGAGCAGGTATCCCAAAATGGCCCCCTTTTTCTCCCTTTCTAATATGGACACACATACCTCCTCTTTCCCCAGCCAGGCCTGGTCCCATGCTTACACATTTTGATGTTAGAACCTGGACACATTTATCGTGAGACTCAAATAGACTTCAAACATTTGACATTATTAAAACTTGATTTCCCATATACTCTTTCTTAGGAGGTTGCTAAGATATGTAAAAGAGAAAAAAATGCAGGCTTTAACAGATTTAACCAGGACAGTGGGAAAGGATGACAGCTGTGCAGCCAAAGGAAGAACAGTTTCTAAGGGAAAGAAAAAAGTGATTTTTACCTGAATGTTTCATAAGAAGGGGCGTTGGAAAGGAAGTGGGGCTAGAGTAGTTTCCAGGAAAATGAAATTGTACCAAAATGTTTGATATAATGGAGAGAACTGAAAGGTTGCAAAAGCAAGGAAATATAACCAAAGAAAGGGCAGAGGATTTAGCTCAGTGGTTAGAGTGCTTGCCTTGCAAGCATAAGGCCCTGAGTTCGATCCCAGCACTAAAAAAAAAAAAAAAAATTCTAACATATTAAGCAACAGCTAACATGAGTGGTAAATAATCTTAATAAGAATTTAAATCTAAATAGATTCAGTTACTTCTATTTGTGCCACCTGAAGGGGATGTTTTCTTTGTGCCAACAGCCCCAAGGAAAATAGTTGACAGGTAGCAGGCCCTCAATAAACATTTGCGCGATGAAATGAACTAATATTATTTCAAACTAGTGAGACTCAACTAGGAACAGAAGGAAAAAGAGGGTAGTTTAAAAACATCAGTGTAATGTACTCTTGCTTTATTTTTAGTGTTTCATTAAGGAAAGTAGGAGAAATGATGCCAAAGGGTTAAAAAAATGGTTTGAGAGATGAAAGTACTATTCTAAATTCTAGGTTTCTTTCTTTTTTTTTTTTTTTTTTTTTTAGCCAGGGTCTCACTATTTAGTTCAGTGTGGCCTTGAATTCACTGTGTAGCCCACGCTGTTCTCAAACTCATAGCAATTCTTCCTGCCTCAGCTTCCTAAGTGCTGGGATTAGAGAAGGGCACTGACATGTCCTGCTTAAATTTTAGGCTTCTACAAGCTTTACATATTTTCAGTTCAGTTTTCTAATCCTAGATTTACTACATACTATTTAATATCTTTGTCTCTTATTGCCTCAGCATCTTCATTTATAAAATTCAGATAATAACAGAATTATGAGTTAAAATATGAATCAGAATAGTTTTGACATACGGTAAATTCTATTTAAAGCCTACTTATTCTTTTTTATATTATTAGATGATTACTACTATACAACAATTTTTTTACTATCATTATTCTATAAATTGGATGAGTTAAGTAAATATTTTAGTTTGTTAATTCCTCCCATTTTACCATTTGCCATGTAAATGTTTTCAAAAGGGGGTATAATTCCCACAACTTTAAGGCACACAGTGTTCATTAAAGAAAGAAAGCAGCTATAAAGTCAAACTGAAAATGAGGTTTCAATAACTAAAAATACATAATTAAACATAAATTCAAGACTGCAGGGGTTTCAAAATGTGCACACCAACCAGTTCATAATTTTATCAGATCAGGCTAGAAGAATATTTTTTAGCAAGGAACTGTATATACAGGAAGTTTCTGAACTATATATTTCTCATGAAAATATAACAAAAATGAGAGATGAATTTATTCTGTTTCAAAAACTCTTACCTCCCTTGAATAGATATTTAACACAGTTGAAAACAATTTTCAATAGTGATTACTCTCTTGAGGTTTCAATTTTTATACATAATTCTTTCTGTAGATACATGAAAATACATAAATATACATATGTACCAAAACAGTAAAAATAAAATAACAGGAAATAAAATCTACGAAGATTTTGTTTTGGCAAACATTTAATTTACCATTACAGCTTGACTGCTGATAAAGTGAAAGATTCAGGTTTGATTCCCTCCAGCATTTCAAATCTTCAAAGGGCCACAATCTAAGGGCCACTTTTGAAGATAAATGACTGGCTAGAAGCACTAATGTCCCCAGGCTTTGCCTGGGGTCTATAATCTCACCCAATCATTATTCAGAATCCTCCAGAAAAGCCTCAAGCTAAAATTGTGATTGCTATTTAGAACTAAACTTGTAAATTCATTTTTGAACATCTTTTCCTCTGCTTTCATGACTTCATTTTGTTTAATTCATGTGTACCTTTAGATACCAACTGCAGCAAACATTAAACCTAGTGCAATAGTCAATCTGTTTTCAATGTTGGTTTTCATTACTCATTTATAAAAAAGATATTCTAATAACAAAGCTTCCCATAATACATGCAACTGGATATATAAAAATTTTAAAGAGCTTATGAAACACAGTGATAATTGAGAAGAGTTCAATACATTTAGAATTTTGTAATATAGTGTTCATAATGCAGTTATTACTGAAAACCCATAATAATGTTGATAAGTGCCAAAATGAATTTAGGGATGCAAGTCTCTGAAAATGAGACAAGGTAAAGTCAAATCATACCATAAATTAATTAGAATTTTTACTTTTTTTTGGGGGGGTGCTGGGGATCGAACTCAGGTTTTACTTGTTTCTTACTTGGGAAATAAAATACATTATTTATTGCCATCTGTTAGGCCAAAACTTTCCATTTTTTACTTTATTTATAGGTTTGAGCATTGCAATCCTTTCTCCTTTCTTCTGGTGACTGCCTGGTCAGTTGACAGTAAAATGTAATTTGTTACTGATTATCGCATGTAAGAATCTCCCTTTTCAAACTACAATATCAATACATTTATTGATAGGATGAATTTAGGATGAATTTTGTAAAAAGGACAAAATGTAAGTATTGGTGAGGATGTGGAGCAACAGGAACCCTTTCTACACTGTCAGTGTGTATGTAAATTAGCACACCCATTACAGAAAACAGTGTGAAATTCCCCTATTGCACAGCATGATGATTATGGCTAATAACAATGTATTGTACAGTAAAACACTGTCTAGAGAATAGTTCTTAAACGTTCGCACCACAAAAACTGACCAGTATCTGAGGTCATTTCACAATGTATACACAAGCAAAATATTCTGTTGTACATAGTAAATACATACAATTTTTACTTGTCAATTATATGTTAATAAAGTTGTGGAAAAATAACCTCCTCTCTCAGGAGCAGCAATTAAAAACGAGACTTGTGTGCCTCAGAACACCAGGGTCAAAGTCAGATTCCTTACCCCTACAAACAGAATAATAAGATTTCTTACGGAAAGTAGATAATAGGATTAAGTGAGACAAATGATTTAAAGTAGGCCATCTTATACATAGTATGAGCACTCAATAATTGTGTTAGTGATACCTTTCTTAAAGCTTTTATTTACTTTTCAAATGCCTTCAAAGAATATTGGGAAAGCATATAACTGAAGAAAGCTGAGTTTAACCCTCTGTTCTTTTGTCTTCTCAATCATAAAATGAAAGGATTTAACTACATTCCATGGTACCTTGGTTCACAAACTTAATTTTTTCTATGATTCTGGAAAAGATGGCAATTTGTGTTTGTGTGACAAAGATGGCCTTTGCATTTGTCACCTGAGGCAGAGTTTGCAAACAAAAACAACATTTTGCTAAATGCTTCTGTTTGTGAACTGAACTGTTTGTAGACAAAAGCGTTTGTGAAAGGAGGCACCACTGTTACTCCAAAAATGTCTTTTAAATATAAAAACTTACTTTTTACATAGATGTGAATAAGATTTATTTATTTTCCATTTCTGCTTTTTATATGCAATGTCAATTCTGTTTGTAGTTGAGCCTAATTTTGCTTTCATATCCTCTTTAAATAAGAACTATATCTGATGGTTCTTTTTCTGACATTAGCTACAATTGGGTAGTTTCCTAATTTCTGCATTCACTACCAACCCCACTGAAGACTCTAAGAAAGCATTGTCTTCTTCTGTACTGATACCTTAAAAATGAATCAGATATTGGTCATACAAAATAAGGTGAAATATGTTTGGATCACGTAGAACACATACACACACACACTCCAACAACTGTTATGTTTCTGGAGAAGGCATATGTAAAGTTTTACTCAAAAGACTTGGGAAAGTCCATGTTAGTATAGTATAGATACTGAACTCACAATTTAGAACAGTACCTTCTGAGCGTAAAAAAGTAAAATTCACATAACAGTATAAAGAGGAGTGAGTTATAGTTTCTAATGAGGCAACTTTAGTAAAAAGGAAACAGGCTTTTTGTGTAGGTTAAACATTTTGCTTTTAATACAAGAGATAAGCAACACATTTTCATTTACAACTTATTTAGTATAATTAAATTCTTATAGGTGTCATTTTAAAATAGTATCATTAATTTTAGCTAATGCTGATGTTTGATATAATATTACAAATGTGTTATAGTGAAAGTGATTTCAGTCAGACAAGCTATGGCAGAAGTAAAATATGGGTCAGATAAAATTATATCTAACATTGAAATATTAATGGATAAAATGATACAATGTCTGGGGTTTCCTTCAGAATAAGATAGAAAGTATACATAAAACAAAATTAGTCGTGACTTCTTAATTGTTAACATCAAATTGAGGTACATAGGGGCTCATTACTAACTTTATATGGAAAAAGTAAAGCACATAAAACAAAAAATATTAAAACAAAATTTCAAACAACAAAGCCCATGAGACTTTTGATGCCTAGCTAGGTAGACTCAATGCCCCTCCTTAGTCTGAAGAGTTATAAGAAGATGGGCCCTCAGCCTTTCTACACCCCTTAAGAATAAGAGAGCAGAGGCTGACGATTTAGCTCAAGTGGTACAGTGCTTGTCTAGCAAGTGCAAGGCCCTGAGTTTGATCTCCAGCACCTCCTCCCACAAAGAGTAAGGAATCAAAGTCTGATGTGTGGGAATGAAGTAAGATAGAATAAATTAAGATAAGCAGAAAGGAAACAAAGAAAATCATAAGTAAAAAATAGCACTTTTAAGAAGATGATACCGTAAGGTAGCATTTTCAAAAGTGTGCAGTAGGAGGTGAACAGATACTTGTATATGCATGTATGTGTATGATCTAAATTTAATGTTAAGTGTAAATTTATACAAAGGTATTTAAAAGGTTTCCCCTTTAAAATTATTTTCTTTGCTTGTTTTCTTTTAAAATAGTGTTTATTTTTCAGAGCAGTTTAAGGTTCATGGTAAAATTGATGGGAAGCACATAGATTTCCCACCTTCTCCCTCCCGCTAAACTGCATTCCAAAGACAGATGTTATATATAAGAAAGGATTCCAGGGTCAAATAAGTTTGATTTCTAAGCTCTTGGTATACTATTGAGGCAGGAATTTGGGGTGTGGCCAGCTGGCTGGCCAAGCAGGTATGACCTGTCAACCACAGAGATCCAGGACACATGCACCGAAGCCCCACACCTGTGACCAATCCAAAAGTGCTATCTCTAATTTTTCTCATGAGAATTCAAGTAGGTTTTGGATAGAACGGGCTAGATGGCTGCCAGTAACATGGCCACTGGGTTTTCTCTTTCACAGTGGTTTGTTCTCACCCTGTAAGAGTGCACTTCTTTTCTACTTTAAATTGTCTCACGCTTGCTCTGCAGAGCACGTTTCTTTTCCTACCTTTAATAAATCTCACTCCCTTTTGCATTTGTCTTGACCAATTCTTTGTTCAGGACAGAAAGAACCTAGAGACCACGTCTAGAAGGAGTCCCCAGCACCCCAGAATCTGGTAACACTATTATTCCCTGATATATACATCTCAAAGATGGTGAATAATAGTATTTCCTTATTATATGCCATACCCTCTCATCAGGAAGCATACTAAAGAACCAAGGTTTTACAACGTTTACTTTTGGAAATTGTCTTAAAAAATCCTCAGACACGAGAACAGAGATGTACGTACAAGGATGTTCAATGAAGTCATGTTTACCATAGAGAAAAATTATAAACATCCAAAATATTCAATGGGAAAGTGGGTACATAATGTATATTACAATCCTCAAAATAGGATATTATATAACCATTAAAAATAGTGGTTTGGATGATATTTACTGACATAAAAATGCCACAATATATTGCTAAGTAAAGGAAGCAGGGCAGCCAAAGAACATTTATAGCCTATTGTTTCTATCCATAATTAATGTAATTATACAGACATATGTTATACACAACATACCTATTAATAAATTCAGAAATGAATACCAGAAAGTATGAACAGTAGTATTTCAAGGTGATAGGATTACTACTATTTTTTTGTATTTCTCTTCCTTCCTTTCTTTACTCTCTCTCTCTCTCTCTCTCTGTGTGTCTCTGTCACTCTGTCTGTCTCTCTCTTTCTCTCTCTCTCCAGTGAACATATATTAATTTTATAGTGGAATTTTTTTTTAGATACAACGTGTTTAAGTACCTTAAGTATGTAGCACTTTAAATTATAGATCTCAGATACTTTCCACGTTTAATTAGGTCTGCAGAGAAGAAAACTATAATTGTATAAAATATCTATGGAGAAGAAACACAGTTCCTACCTTCTGCAGAGAAAGTAATGAAAACATAACAAGTGTGGTGAGATCCAGCACTGTAATGGTGGCAGTAAATCCCCAGACACTCTATGTACGTCTCAGTAAGGGAATACCTCTTCTCTCTGTAACAGATATAACACGGGGACCATATTTATTTAAAGGCTAACTTTCAAATTTGATATTACTGGATAATGCTAATTGGTATTTTTTATTTCTAAACATTAGTATGTCTTTGCCAAAGAACCAGAGAGAAGCCAAGTGTGGTGGTGCCTGCCTATCACGCCAGTGCTTGGGAGGCTGAGGCAAGAGGGTCATTTTGAGTTAGCGGTCAGCCTGGGCTACACAGTGAGTTGAGACCAGCCTGGACTACATGGTGAGAACCTGTCTCAAAACAAACGAACGAACAAAAAACCAACAACAAAAACACCCCAAAACAACAGAACGAGAGTATCTTCATCCTTCAGGATATTAGGATTAACTACTAGTGTAGTAGTATACTCTTCATTTTCATGTTTATTAATATATTTAAGAATTTAAAAATTGTCAATAAAAATGGTAATATAATTTCTTTAAAATTTTATTTTAGTGGTACATTTTAAATATACATAATGTTAACGCTCGTCATAGGGAATTTGTACCTGTACATGATATATCTTGCTGTTTTTTTTCTTCCCATTCCCCTTTCCTCCCTTCAACTCCTCCTTATTTACAAAAGCTTTGTTTCCAGTTTTTTCTCTTTCTATTCTTTTTTTCTTGTCCCTCTGCTCCTTTCTCCCTCCCCTCTCCCTTGTTCCCCTTCCCATTTGAACACTTTCTTCCCTTTTCCCAACAATACATTTTAGTCTTTATTCACACTTTCAGTTTCTTGCACCAGAAAAACAATGTGATATTTAAACATGTGTGTCCAATTTATTTCACTGACGAGTACGGTCTCAAGATGCATTCATTTACCTAGAAATGTCTCAAACTTACAGTTCTTCATGGCAGAGCAGTACTCCATTGTATAGAAAAAGCACATCTTCTTTATCTATTTATCAGCTGATGGGCATTTGGACTGTTTCCAAGATTTAGCAATTACAAGCTGTGCTGCTAAACACATGAGTATGTATATGTTACTGTGGTATGATGCTTTTAATTCTTTCAGGAAGATACCAAGAAGAGAAGGCAATATGATTTTTATATATTTACTATCTGCAAGACAATATGCTAGCTAGATTCTGTGGTATGCCTTGTTGCTTTCTTAGTTCTTTTTTTTTTTTTTTTTTGGTGGTGCCGGGGATCGAACTCAGGCCCTTGTGCTTACAAGGCAAGCACTCTAATCACTGAGCTAAATCTCCAGCCGCTCTTAGTTCTTTTAACATCTTTTTCTTTGCTTTTTTCTTTTTCTTTTGGTTTTGTGAGACAGGGTCTTGCTATGTAGTTCAAGTTGGTTTTGAACTCAATATGTAGCCCAGGCTGGTCTCGAACTTGTAACAATCCTCCTGCCTCAGCCTCGTTAGTGCTGGGATTACAGGTGTGGACCATCATGCACAGCCTTTAACATCTTTTCATTTAGCAGTTATTCAACAATAATTCTTAGTGCCTATTATATCAGCACTACATGTACAACAGTAATCACAATCACAATTACATCCTTATTTTCAGATGGGGCTATTAAGCTTTCAGGATTTGATCATAAACAGTGTACTTCAGAGTTACTCTTGCTATTACAGCCCATTTAAAAAGACCAAGTCTTATCATCATTACTATCACCAACAAAGGAAAAATCTCCAAGCCCTTTACATTATGTTATAGTTTATACCTGGATGTCTCCCAGGAGCCTCGTGCACTCAGGGGAGCAGCAGAGCTGACACGTGGTTAGGAGGCGGGGCCTGGGCAGGGAGGCAGGTTGCAGGAAGGGCTCCTCCTTTCTCCCTGCTTCCTGGCCACCATGACATTAGCAGCTTGCTTCTATCCAGGCCTTTCTGCAGGCCATGTCTGTGTTTAAACCTGCCAAATGTGGACTGAAATTTCTAAGCTCTGAGCCAAATTATGCCTCTACTCCTTTAAATCGCAGGTGTTGAGTATTTTGACCCAGCAAGAAGGAAAGTGACCAAAACAAGTTAAAATGAATAAACTATCAAAAACAGGACAATAACTAAATGCAGTATAAAATATATATGTACACTGTGTTCCATACAGCCTTTATTATCTGTAACATGACCTATCTTAATCTTCACACGATCTCCTGTTAGTATTCCTATTTTTTAGAAGAGAATACTGTCGTTTAGAGAGGATGTGACATGGGAAGCTTAAGTCTGGGCCTATCTATTTCCAAGCCTTAAAATCTTATTTAAAGAGAAACAAAAAAATTTACTGAAATGGAGAAAGCAACCAAGTAGTAAGAACAACAACTAAACAATCCCATATACACGGTATAATAAAAAAAAGTCAGTGAATGTTCAAATTTTTAAAAAATTGTTACAGTAAAAGACATATTGCCATTAATTTCCCTCAAAATACTTGCTCCACCCCTTCAAACACACCTATCCCATCATTCTTGCCACTATCTGAAGCTTTTCCGGAAGTCCTCTTTGGTGACTGTCTTTATTTTTGCTATTGTGGCTCTCTCAATGTCCTGAATCAATTCAACACGCCCACCTCTGACACTGGGGAGAAACCAGAAGTCACACAGTGCCAGACTCGGTGAATAAAGTGGATGAAGACACACTGTAATGTTTTTATGAACCTGCCTTTCTGCTGTATGGCTCATAGGAGCAACATTCACTGTATTTTTGATAACAACATATAAAGACCTGAAACAGGACTTGCAGAGCTGCTTTAAAAAGTGGCAAGAACAATGGGATAAGTGTGTTTGAAGCAAGGGGGAGTATTTTGAGGGAGATTAATTGCAACGTGTCTTTTATTGCAATACACTTTTAAAATTTAAACATTCATCATATATATTAATTACCCCTGCATGTATGCACACACCACATACACAGAGCCACACACCTGCATGGCTTGTGGTATTGTCATAAACAGTCAAGCACCATCACTGAATGGTAAAACAGCATACAGGCAAAGAGGGGTAAAGGGACAGACGGGGGAGGGAACTATCTAGGAGAGAGAACATGAGAGAAAATCAGTCTCAAGTACAGACTATAGGTATATTAGCTCCTTACTTTCAAGCAGGGTCTCACAGATAAATACATACATATATATGCATATTCTAAAATATATATTAAATGTATATATTACATACATATATATACATTAAATGTGTTATTGATAGAGACACAAAATATTAAAAACGCACAAGAAACTGATAAATTTAAAATGGGCCACTGGTTACCAATACGAAGTCTCTCTTAAAAACCAAATCGCATAAAGGGTACCTCATCAGTATAAAGTTAAAACAAGAATTGATAACTCAAATTATACCTTTGATCAAACCATAATGTTCTGCTTGTCTGTGTTAAGAATTTCTCCTTACTCTGGATATACTTTGAGAAGACAGAACCATCAATGCAGTGTTCTTACCAAAAATGTTTAACTTTAATAATATAAAAAATTCAGAAAAGTCTAAATTAAAGGACATGTTGCTGACATTTGGTATAGTTTTATTAAAAATGTAAATGATATGATATTAAAAGGCTGGGAAATTTGTTTTTAGAGTACATTAAATGAATATAACAACTAAGACAATATATGAATCACAGATGGCTCCTACACCATGAAAAAGTAAGGACAGCTATAAATCCCAGGTAAATGAGAAATTTTAAATGGAGACTTTAAGATTCTCTATAAGTAACACATTTAAAAACTATATCAGGTAGTTTATTCCTATATATAAAATGATTCATTCATACATTAATAGTTATCCCTATTTACTAAATATCTACTAAGTGTGATAATCCCGCAGACAGAAATTCTTGCAAGAAATAGGCCACAAAATACTTGGCTTGGTAAAAAGGGTCAGATAAGGGGTAATGAGGTCCCCTCTGCCCCAGCCTGGTGAGTTAGTAAAATAATAAAACACCAACATCCGTTATATTTTGTGACTCAGGCCATCTGTTTATTAAAGCATTTTCCCTTCAAAAGGAAGAGAAAAATTCAGAACATTGAAGCAGGTTGACTCCATCATGTAGCCTGAAGAAAAGTCCTACAGGACAGAGTGGCAGGTCAGGAAGCAGAGAAGAGAAAAAAGAGCTTTGCCAAGAGATCCTTTCTGATTGTAGCTGAGAACCAGGTGATCTGGAGCCTAACAGGACTGAAGAAGCCAAATTATAAATGCTTCATAATTATCAAGTATTTTTTGAGTAGGCTATTCACACAATGTAGATAGGTATAAAAAGGCAGTGAAAATGTCTCTCTCACCTTGTCCTTGCCATCTGTTTTCTGTCCCCAGAGGCAATCTCTTTACCAGTTTCATGTGTCCTTCTAGAGATGCCCAATGTATCACCATGTGTACAAATATTTCTATTCATGGAACAAACTATAAATACTGTTTTTCCTTGCTTTTTCCACGCTTTGTCAACTAATCATGTCAGTACATGTAATGCTGCCTAACTTTAAGAACTTCATTTATATAAATCCTATATGATAACAACTAGAGAACACATAAGAATAGAAGAAAATATACCCATATTCTTTCATAGGCTTGTGCCATAAAAATATGAAATACACAAGAACATAAGAGGATATAACAGATGTTTTCTCATGCAAAATAGATAAGAGGAGATACCAAGCAGGAAAGAGCTTTGAGGGACTATGATTGAGACATGAGAGTTTAGGGTATCTCTGAGGAAGATACCTAGGCTGAGGGAGGTACCTAGGAGGATT